>JAUYWG010000045.1:4250099-4264553 GCA_034779775.1 Enteromius afrohamiltoni
TTGATCGGCTGATTTTCTCTCTCCCCTCTCCATCTGTAGCTGGTGTGTGGTGAGCGCACTGGCGCCGTTGTCCTATGGCTGCCGTGGCATCATCCAGGTGGATGCTGCACACTAGTGGTGGTTGAGGAGAGACCCTCAAGAGCTTTGGGTGTATGGCAATACATGATAAAGCACTATATAAATGCTTCATTCATTCATTTAACTGGAAGTTTATTATCACCTTCCTCTGAACAGAGTAAGTGGCATTAAGGTGCCCATAATGATTCAGACACTGACTATATTAACAGGAAACAGACTCTAGCAAGCACATGACTGCATTCAGCTCTCAGATGATGGAGAAATACAGTACCAGAAGCAAGATATATGGCATTTTGACAAGCTCTGTGGTATTTCATCAACAGACTCTGCTTCAAAAAGCAATGCATTGCAGGTGTGAGTTTTCAAATAAATAAACAAATCGGATCCACATGCAAGTTTGGACTTGTAAATTGCATGCATAATTCAAAAGAAAACAACTGTGGGTTGAATTTGTCACACGGCGGGACTTCCCCAGGGAGATTGGGCCTACAGGATCAAGCCGCCCACCAATCCCAAGAGAAGGTTTACAGATTCTCCCCCGCCTTAGTTTTTCGCTAGTCTCTTCTTCCGTCTATACTGCTTCATTAGCTTTTCAATCATTCTCTTTCCACCAGACTTCATTAAAATCACTTATAAGGACGCAATACCCTTGTGCTCTTTTCTGCCAGTCAGTGTGATGCATTTTGGCATCTGGAGCTAACAGAGTAGATTCCAGACAGCACGCAGAAGGTTTTAATTGTGTTCATATTGCGGGGTGTATGGCTGGCATGCTTTGAGGAGGAGCGCAGGAAACATGCTGCCTAACAGTCTGTGTTCATCTCCGATTCAATAAACTTTACTCTTCATTTACATCAGCAAAACTACAGATGTTCAAACGCTGGGTGTGCACTCATAATGATGTTTGTCAGGCTCTACGCCATGGCTTCGGTTAGCTGTTGGCTAGCTCTTTCTATATTGTCACATGATAATGACCTCTACCTGGGTACCGCCAGTGAACCTTGGGGAGATTTGGTCCTAACCAACCACCCTTAAAATAAAATACACATTTCAGCTCTGACACGACTCAGAAAAAGCTCCCGTCCAACCGAGGTCAGTGGTTATCATCCCTAGCATGCATCACAATGTCCAGAAAAAGAGAGTGATAGATGACATTTTGAGATCCATATGAAGTAGAAATATTTAATATAAAAAAATAATGACAATATTAAATAAAATTAATAAATACTATTTTTGTCTTTAATTGTAAAATGTTTACATTGTAACTACCAGTATTTAGTTCACACACACACACAAAACATCCTGTGCAAAGCATACAGTACATTCAAAGGCAATGTATTTATTTATTTAAGAAAATCATGCATACAATCCATACATGTTAAGAAAACTAGATAACACAGTCGTTACATAACATTTCAGTATCCAAATTTGCCAAAAAATGTATTTTTGAATAGGCGGTTGCAAAAATAAATTAGCTTGCTGCATGTAATAAACCAATTTAGTTAAGGGTTAACTAAATTAGTTTATTTACATGCAACTAAAATAAATTCAAATTCAATGAATCATTCTTTTCAGTCTATCAGCTCTTGTTTATGCTTAACATATTTGAATATGAGGGACTGAGGACCAAAAGTGGCATCTGTGCTGCAATTGCTTTCACCATGCCAAGGTGGTTTATAACACCTGGTGAATGCAATCCGTTACCATTCTCATTCATTTCAAATGAAGCTGCTCTTCTATCACAAACTAAATGACTTGTGAAAATCTGTCAATAAAAACAGAATTATTGCAGGCAGAATAGAGCATTTGTAGAATCTACCAGCAGATGCTAACCGCTATCCAATCAAAGGCTGACCCCTTGAGTTATGCATATCCAAATCTTTGTCAGCAGTTTTGTGTGTAGTGTTTCAATCCTATTGCACAAATTTGAGGTAAAGTTGTCTTTACTAGACGTGAAATCCAAGTATACCAGGTAATTTTAAAGCCAGAAGAACTATTGCAAATACGTTTAAAAGCACCATGTTTTTTGCCTAGAGTGTGAATTTGCCTGTTACAGCTCGCCAGTCATTCTTGCTTAGAAAGGGTATTTATGCAAATCATTATGTGACCTGCCTTTTGTACACTAAAGTAAACACGTGAAAACAATAAACTTGAGTTTGGTGATTTTATTTAAATATGCTGTTTCTTGAACAGCTCTGGTTCAAATTAGGCAGAATAAAAAAAGAACAGTTTTTTTTTTTTTTTTCCAAATATTGTGGATTGCATAAAATGACTTTTATGTTAAAGTTGCAATGTTGTGTTAAAGGGATAGTTCTCCCCAAAATAAAATGCATTAAAGGGTAAGTTCACCAATTAATTACACACCTTCAAACCCTTAAAAACCTTAATTCATCTTTGAATATGAGTACGTTTTCTACTAGCCGTAAACAGTCGTAGATTACGGAGATGTGCGTGCTTTCGTCCAGATGTAAACAAGGCTGATTACATCAAATGCAGTAAAGCAAGCGCATGCATTACGTTGCAAAACTCTCAAAATTGGCAGAAGACGTAACTCAGGGGAGAAGAAAGGTTGAGTAAATTATGTTATTTTTGTTTTCTTTGCGTAAAAAAAAGTATTCTCATAGAGGATGATCCAATGATGTCACATGTCACTGTTTTAAAATGTTTCAGAAAAACATTTTACCAATGTTTTTGCCACATTTGTGGATCTGGGATCATTTCAGTTGTGTTGCTGTCTATGGAGGGTCTGACGGCTCTCTGATCTCATCAAAAATAGCTGAAATTGTGTTCTGAAGATGAACGAAGGTCTTTGGAACGACATGAGGGTGAGTAATTAATGGGTCGCCGTGATTTTGCCAAGACATGATCCTGTATCAACATCACAGTACAAAAATAGAAATTTATCACAATCTCTCCCTCTTAACCTAACCCTACCCAAAATGTATTCCTAAAATCAGTGGGAAAGAATAGATCAACAAGGGTGTAGAATCCTGATCACAAGCCTAAAACAAATATTTCTAGAAAAACAACCCCTTAATTCTGATTGGTTGATTGGAATGTTGATCCAGAAATATCTTGTTCTTGATAAAATCACACCAAGAATTTTCATTTTTGGGTGAACTAAGCCTTTAAATAATATATATATATATATATATATATATTTTTTTTTTTTGGTTGGTCAGTAAACTTGAACTGTACCAGCAAACACACTGCACGATGATCATGGTGTATCGTAGCATATGAACAAGGCCGTCTTTGAACCTCTCTCTGTACAACACAGGGCTACTGATTATGAGCTACTGTATGATCACAAATCATCACAATTGTTTGACAATGCCTTAAATCAGAGACAAATGAAAATCATGCAGTGTATTTAGGGCTTTTAGAGATTTTGTTGACTTTTTGAATCAGCATGAGGAGTATTTTGTGAAGTGCTTCAACTGATTTTGAAGCCTCAGAAAGGTTATCTTCTCCCGTCACTCAGTATTTGATCAAATTGGCAACCAAAAAAAAATCTTATGATGTTACCACCTTGGATCAAAGTACTGTAGGTATTGAAAGGAACAATGGAGTCCCCAACAGTATTTTTACAAAGTTAACTTTTTCTACTTCATCTTTATTTGTTTAGTATGGTTAAATGACACGTTCCACAAAAGCCTTCTGGTAATTGCTTCTGGCTGATTTTGTCCACGCTACCACCTGCTTTTGGAGAATCGTGTGACATTACGTGCAAAGCATAAGCCGCATATCTATGCATATTATGTTGTATGCATCAAGCACATAGATGGATCTGTTCTCTTTCCCTTCTTTCTTGATTCCTTGCCATCCAGATTTCTAGGCTTAATCCCATCATGCTTTGATCAAGGCCCTCAACACAAGTAACCAAGGGAGGATTACAATCGAGATCGTTTGCTCTTGATCAGAGGTAATCAAATGTACCAGGCCTTGTGTCTCCCACAGCTTTCACCGGGCTAGAGTTCTGATGAATTAAACAGAGCTGGGCCTTGATCGATAGTGAAACGATTGTTAAAAGCACCCCTCAAAACACAACCTGCTGCAACAGATGCCGAGTCCCTTAATTCACATCATCATTCAGTCCACTAACACATAAAGAGAAGCAGCCAAGTGCGCAGCTCACTGATATCAGCTGATTATCATCAGATGATTAAGGCTTGTGCAGAAGTTAGGGCTCATTTTTATGCATAAGGCTACTCAGTTTTGACCATGTTTGAGTAATAACTTAGAGGACACAAGTCCTTCAGGCAGGAAAATGTGTTTAACTATTGAGGTGGTGAATTATAAACGGGAAAAATATTCAAAAATGTAAAAAAAAAAAAACAGGTGACAAGCTCTTAGAAACATCTTAGTAAAAATAAAATAACCAAAAGTATTATTCTTATTTCCAATGCAGTTTAATAAATGTTTAACAGGAAAAAAAAAAAATATGACAACAATACAACTGCAATTTCTTGAAGATGTAGTAGCCAAGTCTAATTAGTCAAAATAAAAACTTGAAAACTTAAACTTAAAATCATAATGCATATGTAATGAACGAGCAAGGGAAGCAGTCGGATCCACGTGTAAAGTGTTTAATGGTGTTAACAGGAGAATACAGCAGGCAGAAGTCAACAACGGCGTACAGGAGTATAATAGACACATCCGTGATCAAAGTCCAGGAAACAGGCAATGGGTCAGGCAAGGCACTAACAGAGTCCGGGGGGCAAGACGAGAGGAGTGGTCAAAAACGAGGCGAGAACGGTAACAGGAAATCCAGGTAAACAACAACAATACAATCACGGAGAAAACGCTTACAAGGGTGGCACGAGACACACACAATGATGAATAAATACAGGGGGAAATCACATGAAGGGCGAGGAGAACATATTAGTTGCTGGGGCAACACATTAGGTGGGTGGAGAAAAGGAGCACATGAGACAGAACATACAAGGGGTGGAAAAGTACAACATGTAACATGGAGACTGGAAGTCCAACTGGCACTTCCAGCAGATCATGACAGCATAAAACATCTGTAACAGATGTTCCACCATTTAATATAAGGCATGGCTATTCAATACTAGTCAGCAGATTGTCTAAATCACTAGTCGATTAGTCAATCTTAACAAAGCTCTTTATCAATTAGTGGTACAAATCAACCATTCTGATCCATATTTTATTTAACTTTGCGGTCGTATGAATGTCTCTCTATTAAAATAGCAGATCTGTAACATCCAACAAATCGTATATGTGAGTCCAATCACGCATCACAGAGCTCAAATCTTTTTTTCCCTCACATCTCAGAAGATTCACTTTGATTGGCTTGATTTCCCTCAGTACCTTTATTCAATTTGGTCAAATGGAGGGAACGGTACAGTACAGATTGAATATTTCTGGTTTCAATTACCAAACGCAGAGGTCACGCTACCTATGTAGGCAATACTCTAGAGATACTGCTATTTCCATGAAGGGCTAATGCTACGAAGGAAGATACGCTCGGGCCTGGGCTGCATTTCCATACCACAAATTGGCATTGCCTTGAATGACTGCAACAATTTCGGCGTGGCGCAGAGGTTTGTTTACCACTTTGTCTATTTTAAGAGTTGTAAAAAAAAGACAGGTGTCTTCCTGGAGGTTCTTGACATCACAGTAAAGAGAAGAACTTACCATAAAAAACTATGTTAAGCACAACAAAACACTAATTGAGTCATGCTGGTTCCTAAGGCTGACTGGTTGGGTAAGTTTGAGATTTTTCACCTCCTCTGGGAGATAAGAAGAAGAAACACTAGTTGCATGGTTTCTGAGAACTTCTTAGCAGCTGCTTGTTTACCTCAGGAAAACCACAAGAAATCCATCAGGAAAACAAGAGCAAGTCATTATTAGTTAAAGACATTTCGCTTGACAGTTGTCTCAGTCGGAGTAAGGATAATGAAGGAAGCCAGTTAATGGTCGTGCATAATTTTCAGATAAAGAAACAATGCCTATATCACTGTTTCCACAGAGGACGACAAAAAGTCATCAAACTCCCTCGTTACTCCAAAGTAATGGCGAACCAGTGAATTATCTTTTCTGAAATGGTATTTACCAAGAAGCTAATTACTACAGCTTTTGTCATTAAATCCCAATATGCACTAGCGAACACATTTAGAAAGTAACTTAAAGATAAAGTGTCGGACAGTAAATTGCTGAAAAGAATAATGCACAAATCCTTCTAAAAGTGTTGCATTAAATGCGGTCATTTTTTCGCCATACAGACAACAGACAAAGAAAGTAAGCATTCTAAGCACGAACATTTCACAAATCTCTCTCGTTCTCTGGGTTTAAAGCTTTTGTGTATTCAGTCCCAAACGCGGTGCATGATAACTGATGGCCACCTGCCACCCAGAAGCAAAGATGGCTCCAATTCCTGTGTGTAACACTGCAATATCAGCTGCTGCATTAAAACACACTCCATGCCTTTCTGTGATTTACCATGGGAGGCCTATTACTGAGCAAACCATATGGTCTAATCTACCTCTCACATACAAAAAAACATTGATCAAACATTTGCAAATATTGTTTTTTTTTTTTGTTTTTTTTGGAGCCCTTTGGGTGGTGTTGTGTGACTCGAATATAGCATTTGATGGATTTTAGATCTGCTTTATTGCAGCTATAATTTTATATTGGATGCCGACGGGATGTCCCGTGTCATATGGTTTGGGATGTTGCATTCAGGTGCACTTTGCGCATGAAACGCCGCTGGTCTGTCTCTTTTGCCCTTGGGGAAAGAAAAATAGTCTGTGGAAATGTGCCAAAAGCGAATTCACATTTAATTACATATGCCATTAGGTAGGCTTTGTTGTTTTCTGAAATGTAAAGTGCTTAAGACAGCTTAAATGCTTTCCCAAAGAATAAAAAAAAGGAAAGGAAAAAAGGATATAAGTAAACAAGGAGCAGATACATTGGGGTATCAAATTAAGGGATATATGAAGTCTTGGTAGCCTACTGGTTAATGGCCAGACTTATCTGTCAAGATTGGATTTTTAATGTTTCTCTTTCTTTCCCTGTACAATTTGTTACATTTAGATCATGTTTACTAGCACATACAGTAATGCTCACTAAATAAATAAATAAATAAATAAAAAATGGCCATTGGTCCTTTATCCCAAACATTTATAAATAATTATAATATTAACCATTCTCTTATTGGTATATACAGTGAGATTATCAATAATGACAGTGCATCACTTTTAAATGAAACATTTAGGGCTGGTTTTACCAAGAAGGGTACATTAGCGTGAGAATGCATTTCTAAAACAGCACAGATGGGTGTGGAATTTTCTATGGATGATTTACTAACAATATGCAAAATAAAGAATATTGATGCAACATCTCATTTACATTTTGAATGACTCAATATACCTAGCACAGCACAATTTAAAATAATACAGAATAAAGAAATATTACATAGTAAAAAATAGTACATTGAAAAATTGAAGATTCACTAGAAGTTTTGATAGAGCTGGTATTGCATGACTCCTAGTTGAGGGTTTCAAGTCAGTAATTCGATGAGGGCAAATGTTAGTAAAACACGATTCATGATTCTTTTGAATACTCTCCTCTTATAGCATCTAAAAGGGTATTCTCAAAGGTAACTCAATTAGGATCGGGTGCAAAGAAAACCCCTCTCTCCATGCCTTTTTTCCACACCCTTGTTAGTAAAACTGGCACTTTTACTATCAAAGTAAAAACATATTTTTCAATAGTTTCAACATTTTAAGTTCAACGTGACATGACGTGTTTACGGCTGGAGACTTATAATGGTGATATAGCATGCAACAGCCAATGTTTTTTGTATCAATGTGTACATAAATCAATAATTGAATATATCGCACTGTCCACATAACACAAACCGCATTTAGCTTAGATATTTTCACTGAGATTAGCATTTAAGTGATTGCACCTCATTTGCACGTAATTAAACAAAGAGAAAATATTAGTTGAAATAACTATTAAACATGTTTGTGGGTAAAAAAGAAAACATCACCGATTTTTTTACTCTGAAAATGTGCACAAACTCAGCTTTAGTGCCAGTCGGCCCATGAATGCCAAAATATTTCCATTTAATTATGGTTTTCTCACTTCATAAACACAGCAGTAATGTTGTATGGGTGTTTTGATTAAACGATACTAACTCCAACTATTGTTACCGTGCAGCTATGACGAGACTCTCTCTATTCAATAACAATAGTGATATTTCAATGCATATTTATTATGTTGAGCACAATACTTCACTCAACTGTGTTGCACTGAAATGTCTCATCAACCATCAGTCCACTTCTTGCTATTGTGTTCTCTTAGATGTCAATGAAACAGCTTCATTCCACTCCCACGTTTTATTGCTTGAGAACACGGCTGATTTATTGAAGCATTGCTAAATAATTTATTCATCTATCTTCTAAGTGACTCTTCAACCCTATGCCCTCCTGTTTTTGGGCTGTGGAAGATTCCAGAATGAGAGAGTCACTCAGACAACCCACTACCCTTTGGGTGAGACTCTGAGTACAGCTGGATGAGAACACAACGGGGTCAGGAGCATCACAGACCACCCTTCCCTGGTGGCCCCATACCACGGGAGCCTGCAGTCAAGGCAATGCTATCATAAACAAGCGCTTGCTGTCAGTCTCTCTCACCGTCTAACCTGCTTCTTGTCTGTCAGATCAAGGCCTGCCATTTCCAACTCCATCATTAATCTCCCATCAAACGATTTTTATCTGTCAGTCAGTATTTTGTCTGTTTCGCAATACTACTGGAGATTACGGCTTCTAAACCGAAAATGTAATGAAGCGAGAACGTCATGCCTTTCTCTTCTTTCGCAAGTTCATGTATACATGCATAAAATAGCAGAATGTGATTTGGGATTTTGGGAACTTATTCATGACCATAAAGTAGAATTATTCATGAATTATTGAAACGAGCTTAGAACGCCATTAATCAAATGCTACATAACAGCGACAGTGAAATTAAAAGGTATGTCCTTATAATTCTGCAGTGCGAGCGCAGCTAAGCGGACCACAAGCCTCGCAGTCTTTACACAGTCAATCATTAACATTAACAATGACTCCATTCAAGGACATCTGGTAGTGCAGTTTCAGCCCAAGTTAAAAAATCATGAAGTGAACTGCTACTTACAGCATGATGGGAATTTCTAGCTGCTACTGATGGATGTAACCGAATCTGATTGGCTAGCTGCTGCACGCTATATTTTAAATAATGAATTATTGAATTAATTTCAATTAGCTCACTCAAAAATCGTTCCAAACCTTTGAGACCATTGTTCATCTTACTTTCAGGTTTGGCTGAACGTAATCAGTGTTGTTTAAGTTCAGTAGACAGCATGCACATTCTGGAAATAAACAACGCTTATGTTGTTTATGTGGTGCCCACAGAAAATGTGTCAATGTTCAATTATCAAAAATATCACAATATCTGTCTGTATTAAGGACTTTCTTTTTCCTTCCCATACCTGAGCAGAGACTCTTATTTTGATACGCTGATACGATTTTGGACGCTATCTGTAGCTGCCGCTCATACATACAGAGGAGCTGACAGAGACAAGACTCCTGACTCTCTTTTGTCTTCCTGTATAAACAGGTAAATAATGTGAACATTTGAGAAAACTGTTTAAATCTGTTTAATCGCGATGTATAGCTGGATACATTGTTGATGTTATGTAAAAAAATCATACAGTTTATTTCCTTTATGTGTTGTGAACAGTGTTGGGATTAACGCGTTACAAAAGTAATAAAATACTTTTTTCTGTAACGCAGTAGTGTAAGGCATTACTAATCAAGTTTCAGTAATATTTTATATATTGTATTGTATGTATTTAATTGATCTCGCTCTCGCTGGGGTATGTGTGACGCGGTCAAGTGAAGGCGCATTTAGGGCAGGTTTTACAGTGTCGCGAGGCTACTGGCCAACAATGGAAAGAGTTGCATGATTTTGTCCTCTGTGTTCCAGGTCCGGCTTGCACTGGCCAGCTTTTTTTCCTTCTACCAAAACAGCTCATACTGTTTCACCTAATAAAATAGGTGTAATGGAAAACAATTATATTTAGGTTAGTTTTTTTTATTATCATCACAACTAAAATGCATATAACAGTTTTTAAACATTAAAGCACCTCCAGTGGAAACTAAAGGGCCGACATCGTCATATTATTCAGAGTATTACATAATTCAGAACAGTACGGGGTCTACATATCTTGAACAGGAGCGCTTCACAAAAATTAACTGAAACTCGGCGAAAAAAGACAAAAAAAACCCAAAAAGCTTTAAATGAACACTTAACAAAAAAAAATTATAGAATTATAGAATTATAATTTTAATCCATAAAAATGACATCAGAGGAAATGGCGAGTCAGGAAATGTATCTTTGACTCTTTTTAAAACACTAAATAATTGAAAATATCTTGCTACTTTATTCCTGGTAATTAGGCTACTCTAGCTGATGCAGTGACGAGCTTTAGTCTATTGCGTGTATCTGAATGCAGAACTAAACAGAACGGCACGCTCTTTTGGTGAAAGTAACTCCAAAAAGTAATACAGGAGTCATGTAAAGCATTACAATTTTGAATCTGTAATATTTAGGGCCGGGACTTTAACATGTTCATTATCAGCGTGGATTTGCGCAGCTCGTCCGTGAACACCGGCTGTGTGTAGTATATACGGCTCAATGTGAAATCACGCACCTGATGCCATTATAGTGTTTTACTTAAAAAAAAAACTACCCATAGGGCTCCTGAATTTCTGAATTGTAGGCTACTATATTTCTAAATATCCTGTTGCTACACTTAATGGCAATATTGCACTGGTCTGTTGGACTTGGTTGAACAAAAATAAACAATATTTTGTTGCTTAAGCCTATGTATTCAGTCATTATTCAATGGTGTGCTAAAAATCCATATGAAAAAACTTACTTCTCACGGTTCTCAGGTCAAATATTTATATGCGATTAAAATGCGATTCATTTTGATTAATTAATTACGAAGCATTTTTTTTTTTAATCAAGTCCCGGCCCTAGTAATATTGTAATGTAAGGAATTACTTTTAAATAACAAGTAATATATAATATATTACAGTTTGGAAGTAACTTGCACAACACTGGCCATGGAAACGCACTATATGATTCTATTAAGATGCCTTTCGAAGTTTAACATGTTATTATTTAGTAAATCTGAGCTGAATCTTTATTTGTTCATGTTGAAAAGTTATACTCCGTTCAAGAGTCACTCTGGACTTGCGCTTGGCGCACATACTGATCACGTGATCATCTCGTGTAGAGAGACGGTATTGGTAGCTCATACGCTGCATGTTGTTTATTTATGGGGAACTAAATATGAAATAAGTGTCACAAACGTTTTAAACTGTAAAACAGAGTTAAAGTTTGCATTTAGGTGCATAAGCTGAGTAAACTAATACTAGATATAACAGAAAGAATATGAACGAGAGATTTTTGAATGTTAAAAGTAGACTAAATGCAGAGAATACAAGGTCCAAGGAATGAATGAACAATGACAAGTAATACTGAGACTTTATTTCTTCTCTTTTGAAGAAAACACAAGTGTTTGCTCATGCTGAATACTGAATATCTGTCAATAAAGATGCATACAGAGGAGCAGGCTCCTGACTCTCTTTTATCTTCCTGTATAAACAGTGATCTGGCTGTCGGCTCTCCGGAGCCAAGACTTGCAACATTTACGTTCAGCAGAAGACCTTAATTATGTAGGAAGAATTGTTGAATCAATTTCTATGTTTTCTACGTGCACAAAAAGCGTTCTCATAGCTTCGGAAAAAAAATCACAGCTGACGTCTATAGTAGGGTCGGAGAGCTAACACTTTATCAAAATATCTTAATTTGTGTTCAGAGGACGAGCGAAGTTGGAATGACATGAGAGTGAGTTAATGACAGAAATGTAATTTTTCTGTAACTATAACTAACCCTTTAATGCCAGGCAAAAACAGAAGCTTTTGTCATTACATTAAAGTCAATAGGGTCCAAAAACTCTTGTAAATGGATTAAATGGTAACCAGATTTTCAGTTTAGGGTGATCTAACCCTTTAACACGTAAGTCAGATGGTCTCTTCCCAAGTTGGCACTTCTTGACTTTGTGCTGAAAGTTAAATGCCTGAACGATTAGCTTTATGCCATGTGACAAGCTGATCGGTGTCACCATCCTCTATGCGTTTGAATTAGTTCTCCATCAAGGCTGTGTGATTTCTTATAGTATTATGATAAATATATTTGCCAAACAGTTGTACTCCTGCTTCCTGGAAAAGGTTTAGGTCATTAAATTCGCATGAGTATGTTAATATAGCTTTCAATTATATGGTAAAGTCTGAAAACCCAAACTTTCCGCCTTCCTTTCCAACACTGTGGAAATGACTCGACTCTACATTCTGGAATCAGGGCAAACTCTATTCTTGTGTCACAGGTCTTGATCCCACTCAGCGAAACACAGAAATCCAGAAGTCTTCTAATCCCCGGGGCTTTCCCACGTCTGCTAAAATCAAACCTTGTTGAGAAAGTGACAAGTCCGAGAGTTGAAATGAGGTTCAACATCGCAGTTGCTTGCAAAATCATTACGGCACCTTTAAACTACGCTGTCACACCCGTCAGTTCAACCGGCTGTTTGCTGGAGGGGAATAAACCCAGAGACTTAAAAAAAAAAAAAGAAATAAAAAAAGTGACTTCAGGACGGTTCTGCGCATTCTGACAGCAGCTGTAGTGCTTAAGAGAACAGATGTTGAAATGTCAACAGCGAGTTGAAGTAGACACAATGATATAGACGATCCACACAGAGACCAAGATTATCCCACAATGCATCTTCAAACAAGCTTCATTATGTTTAATCTGCTACAAACACCACAAAGCTGATTCTATGTTAGGCTCATCCTTGTTGAGATCTCACACAGACGTTTAACAGGCTAATTTGTAAATGGGCTAATGGTTGGATAATCATTAGGGACAAGAAAAAAAGAACAATAGCATCGAGGATAATAACTCAGATGCAGGCTCCTGACAGTATTTTATCTATCGAGGGGGATTTCAGTTTCTTCTTGTTTTAAGCATAATGTAAAAAGTATTTGCTCATGGTATATTAATTATATTATAGTGGGGTACAGTAGAGTAGATTAAGCATAGTGGAGTAGAGTATTATAGTATTAGGTTTAAAAATGATCATAAAAAATTTAAAATGGAACTAAATAACAATCATAATATAGATAGATAGATAGATAGATAGATAGATAGAATACTTTAAAATGTAGCATTTCATTTTGAAATTTAATAAAAAAAAAAAAAAATACAGTGCATGATTTCCAGTTGTCTTTCCAGGCGTATTGGATTCTGAGGATACTGTGAAAGTGCTAAAGCTCGGATTGAAGGTGCTGAATGGATCTGGCAGCACTGAGTCGAGCTGCTCGTGTGATTAGGTAAATATTATGTGAAAAGCATCTGCTACAGATAAAACCAAAGTACATCTGACATGAACATAAAGCGGGTGCGTATTTCCATCAGAGAGCTCCGCCGGTGAGGGGGTGGATAAGGAGGGGGAGGGAACATTGTGCGTCTCCTCTGTTCTGTTCACATAAACACACACCAAACACAAGACTGTGGCTCACTAAACATCTCTGTGGACACAACCCACATGCTTCAGTCTCACACAATCTGCTCATTTGCTCATTTCCCCACATTCCCTGAGCTCTACTTCATCAGCAATGTAACGACACCTGGAGAATTCTCTACATCCCACACTGCCCTTTGTCATCTATGGGAGGAAGCGGAGGTACCTGTACCACTTTCTTTCTAATGTGATTTTATATGTAATCCATTACAAAGTTATGCTTAAAGAAAATGTCTTAGTTACAAGTAAACAGTATTTCTCACAGCGAGTGTGACAGATGACGCCCGGAGCCACTGTCATGTTATAAACAATAAGTTTTTGTGTCACCAAATGTTTAGGCAATAATGTACTTGTTTAGATTTCAAATATGCACTTTGTTAATAAAGATCATTTGAAAATCGCTTCAACATTTTGAGGATGTGAGCTCCGGGGCATCAGCGGTCGCTCAACACTTAATTTGTTGTGGTTAAACATTAGATATAATTTATTTGGGTAAATCTAATAATAATATCAATCTTAATAGCATTGAGAAATGGTGTGTGCGGTATGTGCTCGTGACATTGACTTTAGTCCCATTATTCTGACATTAGATTACGACAAGAGTGAGTCAGCAGTAAACACTTTTATACTGAAAGAGGGTTGTAAATACAGATGTTATTTTCACTTCAACAACGCTTTATAAGACACAGCAAACAAATGCCCTGAGCAGCGTCATCAGAAAT
>JAUYWG010000045.1:4269480-4281451 GCA_034779775.1 Enteromius afrohamiltoni
ATAAGTGCAAACAAGGAAGCCAAGTCCAGGTTTTAACTAAGAAAAGGGGCAGAAAGGAAGAAAGAAAGAAAGAAAGAGGGACAGTTATGACTGTTCTACTGAACATTTCAATATCAGGCTCTCTAGCTAAAAGGGGTAAAAGAGCAACTAAAACTTTGGAGAACTTGGAAAACCTGCGCTCCCAAGAGTAATCAACTAATTGTGCAAAAGTACTCTCCAATTACTGATCAAAGTTAGTGCCTAAGCACATCTCTTAGGCTTTGAAGAACTTTAATAAGACACCTACATGCCTACCAGCCCCGCTTACTTATCAATTAATTTGGGAGTTAATGAGTTGGGAAGATTATTGCCTCCTGCGCTTTCCATCTCATGGGGACAGGTGAGTTGTGTACGGTGAGGAAACGACAGGTGCGAATCCACATGTGGTACTGTGGTAAAACTATTGCAAAGCGTCTTTATGTCAGTATTGTCAGTATAGAAGGGGTGGAAGTAATAATGGAGAAAAATGTTGCTGATCAAGTATGTTATTAGTGGAGTTTGCTAATGCACATGCCTGAGGATCGGAGGATCTGAATAAACTCTTAATCTGGAGTATAAAGCTACAATGTGCTAAATCATCACATTTCTGGAAGAGAGGCGAGGAATTACTTTTTAAGTAATAAATCAGGAAAATAAATAATAAAAAAAAAAATAATAAAAGAAACTAAATAACTGAATAAATCAATGTAATTAAATAATAATAGCTAAATTAATTAATAAATAAATATATTACAAACAAATAAATAATATAAACATATGGAACTGAATTATGAAATGGAATCTGTAATTAATAAAAAAATAGAGGTTATTGTAAGAAATAATAATAATTAATATTAATATTAATAACAATGTATTCATTTATTTTAAGCAAGGATGCATTCAATTGATCAAAAATAAAAATTGAAAAAAAATAAAATAAATGCATAACAGAAAAAAAAAAAATGTCACTTTGTTATTGTTTTTTTTTTTTTTTTTAATAAATGGAGCCTATATAGTTCTCTGATCTATTTTTCAGAATCAAGGCATGCAGTATGCAACCGAACTTTGAGATCATGCTCTGTTCATTTAGATTCTAAAAGAAATGAGCGAGTAAGTATATGAATAACAAAATATGCATATAAATAAATAAACCGCAAGTCCACAAATGACCCTGTCACTGTTTCCTCTCCTCTTGTGAACTCTGTTGAACCCAGACTGACAGCGGGGTCTCGTTCTCATCTCAGAAACACTCCGGCTAATTATTTATGTCACTGACACAGACTCAAATGCAGTGCGTTGATTCGTTTGAAACATGGATGAAAAGCAACACTGAGAAAACAGAATCACAAAAACAGCTTTTCATTTGACATATTCTTGAACAATCTGTCCAAACAAGCTCACACCTAAACAAGAGCCATGATTCTGACTATCACATGCCAGATGTGACACATCTTGCTAACAGATGACAATTGCATTTGCTTTCTATGTATTCATGTCATCATTTTATTTTGAGTATTAATGCAGCTGATAGCAGATTGGTCATATTTACACCCACGAGAAGCCTGTACACATTGATCATGAGAGACAGTCTATGTGCCGTGGAATGGATATAAATACTGTAAAAAGTGTATATACATGTATAAATATATATATATATATACACTACCATTCAAAAGTTTTAGAACAGTAAGATATTGAATGGTTTTTAAGGATGTTTCTTCTGCTCATCAAGGCTGCATTTATTAGATTAAAAATCCAGAAAAAAAAAAAAATTATGTTGTGGAATATTATTGTTTTCTGTGTGAATATATTTTAAAATGTAATTTATTCCTGTGACACGAAGCATCATTACTCCAGTCTTCAGTGTCACACGATCCTTTCAGAAATCATTCTAATATGCACAGCGTTGTGTGTGCATTAATGAGGGAAAAACATGATTGATTGAAATGAAATGGTTTTAGCAAATGGCTTCAATATAACATTTAAGGAATACTTTCCGTACCCAATGTATATATGTGTGTGTTTGTGTGTGTGTGTAAGCATTTAAATCTTTTTTATTCTGATATATAATTTTGATCCTAAATATAATTATTTTTTTATGTATTTATTTAGATATAGTTTCTTCATATTATTTACATAAAACATTTAAATATACCAGTTATTTTATATCATGATTATTTAAGTGAAAATAAAAAATTAAGTGTTTCATGCTCTCCAAAACAGTAATATTGTAAAAAATTTTAATAACTGTTTTATGTATTCATGCACTTAAAAAAAAAAAAAATACAAAGCAGCAATTGCTGATAGATAAATAGATAAATAGAAAAGTTCAGAAGAACGGCATCATTTAAAAATATAGAATGTACTGTTACTTTTAATAATATATATATATATTATTTGAAAATAATAAATATATGTTTGTATTTTTATATACTTAATAAATATACACAGTACATACAAATATACTATGTGAAGAAAAACTTTTATTTTAGATGCGATTAATCACGATTAATCATTTGACAGCACTAATATATACACTTCCTGAATTAAGTTTTCTTTTTTTTTTTAATGTTTGAATGGTAGCAAAACGTTGCAAAAAATTGCAAAAAAACTTAAAAATAAATAAATAGCAAAACTATTAAACAAAATAATGAGAGACCTGTAAGATAAAAATCATACGGCTGATTTCAAAGGAACCACAGGCCAAACTAATGGTGGACGTGTGGGGCAGAATCTCTTTTGTTCAGGCAAGGCCAAACCACATGGTGCTTACTTTTGACAAAAGCGTTATGCCGCTAAAGGCACAGAAATGACACACCGGATCTTTTACGGCCTAATCTGTGAGCTTCTGTGTCACAGCAGATGTCCTGGAACAGAAACGTGTCAGTCTTCAGAGGTTTGTTTCCCAGAACAGTAACAAGTTGTTTACTTGTCCTCCTGACTTCTCAAAGTGACTCAGGTGAGAGCGGGTGAGCCGTGAGTGATAACGCCTGCTGTACGCCTGATAGATGATGCTGTCTTCTGATGTTCTGAACGATGAGGAACGTCTCCCTGTGTGTGTTTCTTCTCCTGGTGGAGCAAGTTTCTTTCCACGGTGTTAAAGCATCATTAAACATGTCCTGTCAGTGCCCATCTGTTTAACATTTTTCCTGAAAAAGAGGGCTGAAGGAAGAAAGAGAGATACCGACAGCTTCCCCATTAACTCACAAAGCCTGCTGAAGTGTTCTGTGCTATACAGATCCTAGATATTCCTGGAGGCCTGGAGTCGAAGACGCCGCATAACCCTGGTTAGCCTTTCAGGCTAGGAAAACAGAATAATAGCCAAATAGATCTGCATGATGATTGCTGCTCGTTGGTAATGCAGCTCAGAGACACATTTTCCCTCACAGGCATTATAAGATTCAATTTTCTTTATCTTTTTGCTTCTGCTTTATTGTTTTCCATTAGGAGGGCTCAGCAAACAGGTACCGCCCTCCACACTCGGCCCGCACAACTTTACCCAGAATCCAGCTGATCTTGATGGGTCAATGGCTTCATATTGGCACATCAAACAATCCTCAGCCAGGCTGATGCAAAACTATATGAAGCTTCAAAGCCGATTAGTTGAATGTCCTGAAAAACTACAAAGTGCTTTAAAAGTAGAGTCTAACGAGAAATTTATCGTTGACTGAGATGGATTTGGTACTATTTTAAGAGGTAAAAGTCTTCCAGAGAAGTCAGTTGCTGTTATTATTTAGTTTTTGTATGCTAAAGACCATACATTCATCGTCAGAGCAGTTGGCACCAAATCACTCAATAAGATTTTATGAAGGCCCATTTCTGTTACTCCAAAAGAAAGACAAAATGCATATACAAATAAATAAAATTAAAACTATATATATATATATATATATATATATATATACACAAAATTAGGAGATAAAAGTTACTATTTACTTACTGTACAAGCTCAGTAGGAAATTGTATTGCACAGATATGACTTAGTATGTCATATTTATTATTATTCTTTTAATCACAATAGCAAATGTTGAATGTTGACCCTTCACCTCATAAAACCTCATAATTATGATTTTCTTTTTATTACCAAAAAATAAATCAAATAGAAACATGAGCATAATTAAAACTACTAAACTAAATATGTCACAACATTAAGGTGAGTGACATCTTGACATTTCAAAAGTGCTTTATGAATCAGTGGGTCAATTATAAGCGGAAAGCCAGGTTTACAACTGTTTGCATCAACGCAATCGTCTTTTTTCATTAAAATTGCACTGTCAAGTACTACTAAAGACACACAGTGATGAATTAGTGCTAATAGACAGTTATTTTTGTCATTTTTTGACATAATTAAATATGCATTTCTAGGAGTTTTCTTTTCAGATGTAAAATTTATCTGAGGAGAGTATTCAGATGAATCACGCATGTGACATCATTGGCATTAGCACTACTATTCAACAAAAATTCAGTCTCTGAAACGATTTTGCACTTGAGATGTCTAAAATGTTTTTGTGTTTTTTGTGCACAAATTTGCACAGTTTAGTAAAACCGGCTCTTAACAAACCAAACCGTTTGCATGGGTTCTTCAGCAACACTTTAAAATAATGGTCCGCTGTTAACAAGTAACTATGCAAGAAGTAATATTATACTTGTATTATACTAACACTTATCTTCATAAGCAGTAAGTAGTAGCAAATGTAGGACAATGGTACCGAAGTTCCTTATTAGAAATTGATAATTATTAAATAAGAATATACTCATAGAGAACTACTTGTGAACTATGTTTATAAAGAATATTCACTTATCACGACAGTAACGTCTTATAGTAAACAACTGGGTTCTTTGTGGAAACTACTCTTACCAAAGGATGGGTGGTCTTTGTTTATTTTAAAAACTATATTTGAAAATGTTAATAATTAGAAAGCAATGCTGACCAGCTCATGATTTAATTAGTTTACAATTATCAACTCGTTTTATGTCAGTTCAATATATATCCCACTGGTAAAATATCACTAGGGCTTTACACAAATTACACAGTTACACAAAGTTCACAGTTGTTCTCAATGAGGATATTTTATTTAATAATTATTCATATCCAATAAGGAACCTTTGTCCTTAATCTGCTACCACTCACTGCTTAGTTAATCTTACTTTCCTATTAGTGTTAGTGTAGTACTACCTGTTACTTCCTACATAGTTACTTGTTAACAGCAGCCCATTATTCTAAGTTGTATTTTTCCCAAGCTACACTATTTCTGTTCAAAAATAGCTTGTTACTTAAAAAGTTACACTACCTACTTTGAAAGAGCTGAACTATTTACATAAAACCGAACACTACAGGGTGCAGCTATTAATCAGTTACTTCCAAACAACTGCATATGTTCTCTCTCTCTCTCTCATTAGAATTCTCCTCATTCGCTATCATTTTAACTGTTATTGTTCTCCTCCGCCGTGATGAGCGTGATAAACCCCCATCCATCCCCTCATCTGCTCCCTCTGACAGGGTGTAAATACGTGAGGCCAGCATCGAGTTCAAGTTTTCCCCAACGAGCTGATCTTTCACATCCCTAGAGGTCAGATTCCTCCGAAGGGGCAACAGTCCACCCTCCCTTCCCCGACTTCACTTGCTGGCCGCACCCTCCAAACTTTTTAATGAGCGGGTCGGGCAACTCAGCACTGCCCTCCGGTTGGCGTTTTCCAGCTGAATGCACTGGTGAGATAGAATATTGATAAAGCTGTCAAAATAGCTTTGTCTTTGAGACAATGTGTTTAACGACTTCAGACTTCATGAAAACTAGCCTTGCTTTAGCTAATGTTTCTATTGCTAACGCCCCAGAGCAGAGTTTTCCCACCAATGGGAACTGTGCAAAATTGCCATTTTAAGTTCTAGCCAACCATTATGTTCTACTACACATCATTGTGAAATGAAAGCTTGTCAAGACTAACTACGTCAAGTCTGATGAGTAAATTTGCAGTAACTTTACCGTAAAGTTTTCAGTCTGCAGTCATTTAAAGTCTGAAATGTAAAACCAGTTTTAAAGCTTGATGTTTGAAGGTTTGGAAGGCCATACGGTAAATCATATCGATGGACACAAGCTTGACAACCACTGAAGTCCGTTTGTAGCAACTTTCTAGTAAGAAAACCTCTTAAAGCGCATTGAACAATTCTGAACACAAAGGTGAAATCAGTTAGCCTTTCATGGTTATGCTGGTCTATAAATTGACAGCTGGACACCTGCTGTTTGTGAAGTTGGCTGCACTTCTAATTGCGTTCTAACAAGTACCAACGCATTTGCATTCTACTTTTGGCAGAAGGACAGCATTGAAAATTCACTTAAAAGGTATTTATTGGATACACACAGGTAGGAATTATTAATTAATGACACACAACCAGTGCTTACATCTATAATACAACTGTAAGTCTATTACATCTTAGCACATAGCTGGAGCTGCTACCTCCAGATGTTTCTTGTCGCCTTTGGTCTCCAGAGAGTGAGGAAGAGTAGATTCTTAAAGCGTGCAGAGCCTTGTGTGGAGATGAAATATGTTAGGAGTCATCACCACACACTACGCCACTGTACAGATGTTGCACTGCCTGTTCAAGTCTATCTCTACCACTGAAATCTCTCTCTCTCTCCCTCGTTCTTTCTTCAGATGAAAACAGCCCAGATTCTCTCGGCTCCTTCCCATGTCTCCCCTGTCTCTCTGTAATACATTATCCAAGCCCCCTCAGCCATCTGGCTCTGATGCTGTGTTTCCAGAAACACGGCTCCCAAATTTTACAGATAATTACGATAAATTTGCAGTTCACTCTTGGGGTGCTTCCACAGCTCTCCTCCACACCCACCAGACCATTTATAATCATCCCTGAATTACACAGAACAGACCATAAGGATGAATGGAAATTATGTTCATTAACAAGCCACTGACCCCCATGTTCACGGTCGAGATATTAATGAATGTGTAACTTTAGCGCAGCCCTTTTTGTACTAAATTTATCTTTCGGTTACACTGGGAAGGAAAAACCATGTTGGATTTGGCTAGTTTGCAGCTGGTGTTAGGCTGGTCATCTTTCCTGGCCAAGCCAATGTTCAGCTGGTTTTGCTGATCTCCTTTCCTTGGCCAAGCTAGTGTTGAAGCTAGCCTCCATTCTCAGCCAAGCTAGTGCTCAACTCACCCTTTGTTTGGAGTTTTATTGACATGCAATCTGACCAATGCTAAACTTGCCTTTTGTTTTAGTTTTTTTTTGACAAACAAACCAGACATGAGAGCATATTTACATCAGTGGACTACAACTCAAAAACAAAACCATACACTTGGTGTGTAATGATGTGTTTCCAACATACAGCACCTTTTGATGTTCATTCACGTTTATTTCATGCTATAACTAGTAAAGAGGAAGAGATGTTGAACTGAGAAGCTACGGCACAGTAAGGAACCACAAAACAGTATTTATTGTTAGAATTTCTTTAATAAGAATGTTTCCTTAACACTGGCGGTAATGATGAGTTCGATGCCAGTCCATCCAAAGCATCTGTGTTTTGGATCACGCTGCTAATTTAACAGTAACTGTCTGTCCTCGACCATTTTGGAAAGACATCTATCAAACCCTCCTCTCAGATCGGATGGTGAGAAGTGGAAGTGGAAGAAGCAGACCCCGATGTTAGTTCTCCATGAACTAATATGACGTCTCCCACCAAGCGGGTGTCACATTAATCATCTCAGTAATCGCATTGGCAGTAAAACTTTTTGGAAAATCAACATTATTAGAGCGCTGATCAAGGCCGCCTGGCATCTCCTAGTTATTAATAATTCAAAGGCAGGTTGCATCGCGGTGGCCTGCAGGGAGGTGTCATGGGAGAGAGAAGACACCTGGTATTAAAGATCTTATCTGACTGAAGTTCGGATTTGTAAATGGGCTGTCAAGAGCTTTGAGAAACCACACACATGCCACAGCGCACATACACAAAGATCAGTGAAGAGATTCACACGCAGCATATGAATGCACGGTTCAGAACACACACATACAGTATAACTCTCCCAACTGCACACAGATCAGAGAAACAGAAAGAGCGCAGGATTAAAAGAGAGCTGGGTGACATTAAGAAGTGTCTCGGAGGCTGACATGATCACTATCACTACAAAGAGACTGATACCAACTAACAGTAAGACGAAGAGAGATGCCTATTGTGGCCTTTATATTTGTTTCTCATATCAAAGAACACTATTCAATCACAAACATCATATGCAGTAGATCTGTTATGCTTGATACTGAGCTAATCTGTATGCTTTTCCCCCTCGTATTTAAATATGCTGGACCTGTTCGGCAAATAAACACCACTGTAACCTCTAGTGATATTCATGAATGGAAATCTTATTCCGTTGGGTTTACAATCTACACCAGCGAAATATCATTATGAGGCAATATCGCTCTCTTTATTATCTCTCTGTATAATGCAGCAGAAGGGAAACACGGTGCTTATGTAATATGATTAAAACAAAATGTCACACGTAAAGTTATGCTAGAGTATTTCATCTTTTACTTTAAAATATCCCATAAACTTAATTTCATCAGTGGCAAAGGATCAAACTTGCAAAACCTGAAATACTTCTTTTCTATTAGATGTGTTTATAAAAATACGGGCTTTTCAGATCTATGGTACTAGTTTTTGAACTTGTGGATCGATACACAGGATGGGAATCAGAAGAAATGTAACGCTTTCTTATTTATTTAATATTTCAGCAACTATTTTTCACTCTAAATTACCGAAAGGCTAAGTGTTAAGAATTATTTGAAATAAAACTGCCATAAAGAAAAGAGAAAAGGAAATGAAACGAATTGTAAAATAAAATAAAATACATTTAATAAAATACAGCTAATAAGGCCAGAAAAACACAGCCCGCACAAAAAATAAAAAAGTAATAACAACACTACATGGCAGTCTGCCCTCTATGGGTGAAGAGAGCCTTTCTTTCTTTCTTTCTTTCTTTCTCCATCCCTGTATTATGACAGCAAAGAACAGTAAAAAAAAAAAATAAAATCGATTAAATCCACAAGCAAAGAAGCCATCAATCTTGATGTTCCCAAACAGCCACAAATAATTTGCATCGTCTCAGTCAATTAGTCAGCCATTTTTCTCTCTCTGTGGTCAGGCAGACCTGTGCGCTGTCTCCACATTACACTTAATCAATACACAAGCACCCACTCCTGCTCTCTCACAAACTCCAGCTTTTCCCTCTCTCTAGATGCTCATCTCTCAGATTTACTCATCGGAATAGCTAAAAGCCACGTTATTGTTTATGAGAATGAATCATAGCCCTCATGTACCACCAGGATGCGGTTAACAACAGGGCTCGGCATCCTGGGAGGGCTGCGGAACGCCAGAGGGAGCGACTTGAACCATCTGAGGCAGCAGCCGGTGCCTGACTCACAGCCGAGGACCGTGACCAGCTTCCAACATGTCTGAAGACACACGAAGAGAGCCGAGGGACAGATGAGGTCAGTTGTCAAGATAAAGAATCATTTCAATGAAAGAACGAGCGGTGGAGGAGCGTAAAAAGAGCAGATAGTTATAACACTGTTTCATAAGAGCAATTAACGTTGAATAGCTTTAAAATGTTAAAAGTTCACCCACTCACCCACGTTATTCCAAAGCCATATTATTTTATTCTCTTCCGTGAGATCTACACACTATTATTTTCAACTAAAATCTGCATTTTCTCCCACATAGTTACTGCGTGTCTTCAGAAGACATAAAACAGAGTGATTTTAATGTGCTTAAAAAGGTAGTTCACCCCAGAAATGACAATTCTGTCATCATTTAAAATGTACAAGTTTCTTTCCTCCGTTGAGCATAAAAGAAGATACTTTGAAAAATCTTGCTAACTAAACAGAAAGTCCATAGTATGGAGAAAAAATATAAATAAAAACTATGGAAATGAGGTTGTATTTTTTTTTTTTTTTTTATATGCCAAAAAGGAATGACCTCTAGAGAAAGTGAAACGCAGACACCTTTTGTTCCTTTTCACACAAATTTACAGCATTTCAAATAAATACATTATTTTATTTCCAACATGAATACATACCTATATCAACATAATGAAAACGTACCAGGGTTCATGTTTTAGTGCCATTTTTCTTTGAAAAAATGGTGTTGCACAAGAGGTAAATATTTTCATGAGAGCAGGTTGACGTTGTAAAACCATGTTCTTTTAGATTCTCTTAAGCTGGTCACATACCACAAGGACCGCATCTTTAAAATTCAAACGCAACGATTTCCATGATCTCATATGTACTGCATTTTGCATTTTTAAGGATAGTGTTCCTTTAAATCAATCCCTTCTGCTCTGCCTCACTCACTCTACAACACATTCACATATAAACGTACTTAAAAATGCAAAACTCCTGTCTCATAAACTGTTTATTTGGCTTTTGTCTCGCTGTTTTTGGTAACAGCAGAAAAGGGTGCATTGTGGGTTGGACAACAAGCTCACAGCAATTCAGGATCTCTCCGGCAGATCTGCTGGCTGTGCAAGAAATTTGCATTAATTGCTTTGTCTATTAAAATGTTCAAAGAAGATATTCAGATCACCGTGTTGAAAATATCAGCATGCCTGGGTTCATTCCACCATGAATTGCTACAGCTCAGGAAAACAAAATCAAATAAACTCCCTCTGTCAGACAACAGGAGAGTATTACCTGAGCCATGGGCATAAATCTCCCCCTATCCGAGGGTTGTCCCCCCTAAAATCATTTTACAATAATAATAAAAAATAATAATAATTGTGTAAGTAGAAAACAAATACAAATGCAAAAAAATCCATTTGGAAAGTTGAGTTCCCCCTCCGCTTCCTAACAGTGGCTTGGCCTGCTTTCCCTATGCTACACACATACAAGTCAGGTACAAAAGGTGCACAGCTTTCATTCAGTTGTTTCCTCAGTATCTATTTTGTGCAGTGCGCATGCGGTGGATAAGCTAAATGACAACATTGCAATAATTAGTTTTGAAGAAAAAAATCTGCGTTTTCATTGAACCAGAGATAAAATGTGAAAATAACGACGCAGTCTCCGTGCTACAATAATAATAGAAGCAAAGTTTTCCACAGTTTTGACTAGGGATGTAACTTCATGGTACGGTAATACCTTGGAATGAATGGCACGGTACGGTATTTATTGAATTATTTACAGGAAAAACAAATCTAATGAAGAGACTCGAAAAAAGTGCCAGAAGTGTTTATTAAAAAGTTTACATGAACACTGAACATGGCATACAAATTTGCCATTATTCTTGTTGAAGAAATGAAATAGGCTGTAGCATTTCTATTACAAAAGGTGGCCAAATTAAAAAAATAAATTATAATAAATTAAGTGGATATTTGATTTAAATCTTTGGTGAATATTAAAAAAAAGATTGGAATGTCCTTTAAATGAAGAAACAGCAATTATCAGGCCTTTGGTGCCCTTTGCAGGCATTGCATTGTATGTACAGTGTTATTCAGTGAAACAATAATTAAACCATACACCATAAATAGCCTCATTGTTTGTTATATAATACATTTCACGTTATGGAAACTGCAATGTTAAGTCAAATGCGTTGTTGTTGTTGGTCAAAAATGTTTCACAGAATTATAAACGCATCACCTGAAATTGAAGCACCGGCTTCATCTCGTTTTTTTCCTTTCTATGCGGCGGAATGCGCTGATGCCTTTCCCCTGATATAGTCTAGTTGTCCATCAATTAAGATTATTTGTATTCAGCCACAACATAGGTATAGAGTTAGCGCGGGCGCAGATGCGGGAACGCCTGTCACGTGTGCTTATACTGCACTGCATTCATCATTAGCCTATATACAGGTCCTTTTCAAAAAATTAGCCTATTGTGATGTGTCTTTGTCTGAGACTACCTGTGGCACTGATCAGAGGTTATCTGACATAACTCACATTGATAAGTGAGTAT
>JAUYWG010000045.1:4296442-4309881 GCA_034779775.1 Enteromius afrohamiltoni
TTGAGTGATTAGCTGATTAGAGTATGGCACCAGGTGACTTCAATACAGAACTTTTTCACAATATTCAAATTTTCTGATTTTGGGAATTTTCATTAGTTATCAGTAATAATCATCAAAATTAAAAGAAATAAACACTTAAAATATATCAGTCTGTGTGAAATAGATGTAAACATTATACAAGTTTCACTTCTTGAATAGAATTAGTGAAATTTTTTGAAGATATGACCAGCACCTGTATAATGCACCTCAAAAAAAACTGTGTTTTAGTATTTTGTTCCTTCTCAGCCCATCAGGATTGCATTTTTGAGGACAACTGTCTTCAGTCTTTATCTAATGCACATTATTCTCTCTCTCAGGTAGTTCTTGCATTAGCCAGAAGTCACTCAAGGCCTGTATGAGTGACAAGCGTAAGGTAGAAGAGCGATTGATTCGTCTCAACAGATACAGCGAGAACAGTCGAGAAGGACAAACTGACTCAAAAAGGTTGACGAGTTTAGAGACAAAATAAAATTGAGCTGACGACAGCTATTGACGGGCTGAGAGGAGCTGTCGGACCCCGTGTGTGTGTGTGGAGATGAATGACTGTGTGCAGATGTGCATGTGTGTGAGCGTTTGACCTCTGCGCTCGAGGTTTGTGGTCCTCTGGTGTGTTCCGACAGCCTAATGAAAGAGGGGCAATCAGAGGAGTTCACCCCCCGCAGACGGCCCTCACAGCAGGCACACATTACACCAGGCACTCCTGATTAACCGCAGCCATAACCTCTTTAAAACCCCAACACCCCTCCCCATCACACTTTCCATCACGCTGGCCGTGCTTTGTCTCTTACTTTGTATCTTTTCTCCTTTCACAACATCCATCTCTATTCACACTCCTGACAAACATTCAGTCAGATACTTTCCTGATTACTACCTCATGGCATAAACGTATACCTGAGAGTACCAACAAACACACATCACTGCAGTTACCAAAAGATATGAACACTAGAAGCAGTAAAACTCTGAAACCTTTTATTCCTTTTTCACATAAATGACATAGTTTTCTTTAATAAAGAGTAATTGCTGCAAAAATACTAGAAGTAGATCATGTTATGACTTCTGAATAATATTAATATGCTGGGAGATTTAAAAACTGATGCATTTGAATGTTAGCATCACACAACTTCATATCTATGAAATGACACGGTTGCATCATCCAATGCCTTTTGATATCAGTTTTGCATTTGTTAACACTATCAGTAGGTTTCGGGTTGGATTTGGTGTAGGGCATATTTCCAACATGATCACTTTTAGCAAAACTCACACCACAGCAATACACTTGAAAATATCCCTCAATTCTGATTTGTTGCATGGAATGTTGTTACAGGTACAACAAGGACATTGATCAAGACACATTTTGCACTTGCTAAATTCACAATTAAAGGCTAGTTTGAATTACTTTCAATTATGAGATACTGTTTCAAAGTATCTTACCAACAACATCCATGCAACTAGCAAGGAGTTTCCTGTTTTTTGGGGCTGAGAGTGGGATGATTTGGGCTGTGTGTGAGTTTGTGACGGAGTGGTAGCATGTGGTGTGTAGGCGCAGTGAGATCCGATCACTGCCAGACACGAACTCGCCAAAACACCACCAAACTTCTCAGAGCGACACGCTCCAACTGAAAGTACTTCAGTTTGGTTGTGTGGTTAACAACATTTGCATAACATGTTAATTAACTTCCCTTCATCGTTCTTGATTAGCTCTCTGTTTATTTATCACATAAAACTAATTACTCAGTCTGTCTTGTATGTTTATCTGCAATAGTAGTCAAAAGTTTGAACTCGACTGCATTTATTTCTCTTTGGACTTCAAAATCCCCTTGATGCATAAATGCTTGTAATGATAGCTTCTATTCATTTCGGATTTGGTCACTGCATTATTCCATTCTCATAGATAATTATCTTTATCTAGATTTAATTCTCTAGATGTTTGTATTATTACATTGATTTGTAAGTCGCTTTGGATAAAAACATCTGCTAACCGACTAAATGGAAATCTACCAATCTATATCATCTGTATGCATGTCTCCTTTTATATTCTAGTAAATCATACAGGTTTGGATCAATATGAGGCTGCATAAACAATGACAGAATTTTAAATATTGGATGAACTATCCCTTTAAAAGGTCAGCTCAGACAAAAATTAAAATCAAGCCAGCCTAGGTGTATATGTCTTTCTGCTTTCAGGGGAATCCAATCAGAGACATATTAAGAATAATCCTGGCACTTCTAAGCTCTATCATTGTAGTAGATGAGTGTTTCCCTTTAACAGTCCAAAACATATTAAATAAAGTGCAAGTAAATATAATAAAATGCCCCTCCAGGGGGTGAATAAAGGCCTGCTCTAGTAAATCAATGAATTTTGTACTATAAATATCCATATTTCAACACCTTTATTAACACACTGTGGTCATGTCAAATGCTCAGACAGATGTCGAAGAACGTATGTGTCATGCAAGTCTCTAGGAAATTTCGGAGCAAAGGAAATATTTCCATACTTTTGCAAAAGAAAACCAGTCTCCTCTTTGCTTTTATTGGAATTATCCAACATTGTCTTTCCAAATCCTCAGTTTATGCTTTTAATTGATGACTGGTGTTTTGTTTTGTTCTCTCTCTGCACTCGTCACTAATTGTAGCGCAATGCATCTTATATTGCGCTGGAACTGCTTCCGCGCACCACAGTTAACAAAATAGTTTTAATAACATTGAAATATAGATATTTATTTTCCAAAAGCACTTGGATTCCCTACAGGGGGTGAATAAAACACAGCCTAAATTTCAGTTTTGGGTGAAACTTTTTAAGTGTCCAAATAGTAGACATTGCACAGATTGCATAACATCTTGTGGTGCACAGCAGGATTTTGAATGTGATCAGTGAATAACAAGTTCAAATCCCTCACGGTGTCTATTCCAAAACATTTATTTATAAGAACTTATTCAGTAGCTTATTCAGTAGTCAGCAGAGGTGGGTAGAGTACTGAAAAACTGTACTCAAGTAAAAGTAAAAGTACTTGCAAAAAAAATTATCGGCTAAAAAAGCTACTCAAGTAGTTAGTTACTTTGGATCATATACTGAATATCCATAGTCTTTTTTTATTTAGATATATAGGTAAATTGTATTATATATAAACACACAGAAACACACACTAGGGCTGCACCATTATGACAAAAAACATATTTGTCAATTATTCCCTTGAAAATGTAATTGCAACTATTAATTACAATTTCCACATTTTACACTGAATGATGTTTATACCATTGTTTGAAGCAAGTCCATGCTATATTTATTCACGTATATAAACGATGAAAAGATGAAAAAACTGTCCTGCTTTTTTATAGTATTAAGCCTCAAACTATAATTATACATAGGATTGGCCTACTTTTTAAGTTTAAAAAAAATCAATAGTGTTATACTAAAGCTACAATCAAAACAATGGAATAACCCTTAAGATTGTTGAAAACATATCTGAAGCATGCAGAATAACATAAGTGAAAAATTGATTAATTGTGCAGCATTAACAAACACACACACACACACACACACACACAGATGTTAATGTTCATGTTTTTTTTTATGTAATTTATTTCAGTGATGCTAATCAGAATTTTCATCAGCCTTTACCGTAGTCTTCAGTGTCAAATAATCCCATTAGATATAAGTTGATTTACTATCAATGCTGTTCTTTTTAGCCTTTTATTTAAAAAAAAGTATCCAGAACAAAATGTCACAGGTTCCTAAAATATTAGGCTGCAAAACATTGCAATATATAAATTATATTAGAATGATTTCTGAGGGATGGTATGTGTTTGAAAACTGGAGTAACAGCTGATGAAATTCAGATTTGCATCACCGAGTTCAACTATTTTTTAAGAAGGCTATATTAATTAACCTCTGACACAGAGAAGAGTGAAAACATTTCACAAAACACCCCAAAAAAATTATTCAAGTAAATGTAACTCGTTCCTACCCACCTCTGGTAATCTGTAGTATACCCATATTTTCACATACATATACAGATCTCATTTTATATCCTTAAGTAAGAATGTGTTGTTTTTGATAAGTGCACAAGTGATCATTTGCTCTAGTGCTCCATAAACCCTGGGCAGGGTTCAATCAAACACTAGGAAATAAAGAAAACCAACAAAATAACAAAGTAATCATCACATGCCATGTTCATTATTTACAGCAATAGTTTGACACTGTATTAACCTCAAACCAATTAATTAGCCAGAGATTTTACTCCACCATCTGTGGGACATCATAGACCGAAGTCAGTGCAGTGCCCTATTTATTTTTGTTTTACGGGAATGAAAACAAGTCTTTGAGGGATAGAAGTGCAGTGCTTTCAATGGAATGCACTTCCGATTATTCAGCTGACGAAACATCTGTCCAAAAGCCTTCCAGCAAACAAAAGTTCCATTAAACACTTTTAAAGTTATGAGTTTTGCAAATTAATTGTACTAATACCTAATACAACACACCCAATTTGACCAAAAATTTAATACAAAAACCTTTTTAAATACAATTTTAGCCACAAAGCAAAATTAACTTTGCAATCAATGCAAGTAATTCACGAGTTAGCGCTTCCTCATAACAGCCCTGAAACCTGACATCTAGAGAAGATCTGTATGGAGGAGTGGGCCAACATCCCTCCAGCAGTCTGTGCAAACCTGTTGAAGAACTACAGGAACCGTTTAACCTCTGTAATTGTTAACAAAGGATTCTTTACTCAAGTGATCAAATACTTATTTGACACAGTAATTCCCAAATAAATTGTTAAAAAAAAATCATACAATGTGATTTCCGGATTATTCTTTTTAGATTCTGTCTCTCACTGTGGAAATGCACCTATGCTGAAAATTGTAGAACCCTTCATGAATTCTAAGTAAGAGAACTTGCAAAATCACAGGACGATCAAAGCACGTTTGCCTTTATTTATATTCACAAACTAACTTCCTTAACTATCAAAAGAATTTGATAATTTGAAGGCAGGATAAGACTGATTACAAACTAAATAATGCTTTTAAAATAGACTTTCAAAACAGCCTTGATATTTACATTGGTCTCATAAAATCTGACATATGGACCACTCCATGTGCCTGAAAAGGCACGTTTCGACAGATAACGTGGAACTTCAAATGAAGATGGACGAGTCCAGATGTTCACATTAGACAGAGAGGCGATGAGAGGAAGCAAGATGTTCTTTCCACCCTCCTGTCTTCCACAGAAATACAGATTTGCTCATACTTCCATATGCTATGAAACCTTCACAAGAATAGCCATGCTGGTAACATTCTATATGACGTCTAATGTGTAAATCACTCTTATAAATATAGAGGCTTAGCTTCAAATACAATTTTGCCGTCTTTGATAGGTATACTATACACCACACATGGTATACTACACATACATGCTAAACCATTTAAATTTTTGAAGAGGACATGATTTTCTATATAAATGATGAATCGGGTAATAATTTGAAGCACATTGGGTCTTTCAGTATGCGCCAAGAATTTTCAGAGGAGCAGTCATTATGCTGCAGTTCTAAATGTGCCAACTAATCTAATCACATATGTGCTTTCTAACATTGTTTCCAAGTGAACGGCAGAGTAAATTTCCAGAAATGTCTTTGCATATCGAATTAACACTGGATATTGTTGGAGGAGGTGGGTAAAATAAATCCTAAAATATGAAATGACCCATGAAATGGTGAAAAGGCATCAGTAGATTATGGTCTCTCTGATATGTGGAGGGGTTCTTTCGCTCCAGTGCATTTTCAAAACAAATTGACATTTTTTCTAAGGCACAAAAGTCACACACGGCCATCACAAAGGCATGTGATTAGCACTAAAATGCAATAATTCTCAAATCAGGGATCCTTATTCAACTCTCTGTGCAATCAAAGAATGGCTGCTCCTGATTCCCAGGATTTAATTCACACTGGGTGATAGAAAAGTCATACCTGCCTTATGTCACAAATAGATATTTGTAGTTTTTACATGAATGCACTGAAAAAAAGTGTGCATTTGAAACACTAATTAATTTTTCGGCCATTAATGCTAAGCTTCCATTTTCCCATTAAACCATGAAGTCATTATGCAGTATGGTCGTTTGGATCAAGGTGTGGTTGTTACATTCACGGCAGGCTCCACCCTCACTCCAACACAACACTTACAATTACCCGAGTTCTGATCACCTGCAGCTGACAGCAATCACTTCACCAATCAAGCACCACATAAAACCACACAACACTCTGCACTCCGTGTCCAAGCTTGTTCATACAAAGTGGCATATTACCTGTGATACTTACCTGTTGGAACTTACCTGTGATCTCCTCGTTGGCTCCTTTTTGTTCTCTGTCTTCCTCAGATCCCCAGCGATGATCTCCTTCGTCTCGTCCAGTGAGTTGTGGTGTGTGGTTGTGGCATTCGTCTTGTCATCTGTGTGAACAAGGAAATAGAACTGGTTACTACAGCTTTTAACGTTCTCAAAACTTCTCAAGAGTGCATACTCACCTCATCATCTCATTCTGTCTGTTTGAACTCATTACAATAAACTGTCATTGCTTTTACTTACCATCTGTGTCCCGTCCGCTTCATAACAGAAGCTTGGACCAAAACCGCTATACTGAGTTTATCTGATCCTTTCCAGGAACTTGTGGATTTGGTTTGCCGAGCAATCCTCGCCACACCACCAACGACAGCTAACCCACCACCATCACAGACACGGTCACCGAATGTCAACAATGCTTCTTCACTTCTCTCTGTCGTAGTTCCCATGGTGCGCACAATGCCCTTCTCTGGTGCGGTGGGAGATTGCAAAGGATTTCTTCTCCAGTGCTCCATCACGTTCGCCACATATCCTTATGTATATAACTCTGATTCCTCAAAAATTGGATATTTGATCTCTTGTCTCACAGGCACTGCACTAAGATGGGCAGAATCGATCTGGAATCAAGCGGGACCTGCCACAAGCTCGCATTCGGCGTTTACCCAACATTTTATGGAGGTATTTGGAAGAGTCGATCAAGAAACATCAGCTGGTGAGGAGTTATATCATTTTCGTCAAGGCTCACTCAGTTCTCAAGAATATTCTGTGAGATTTTGCACTTTAGCAGCATCCAGTGGCCTCTGGAATGAAAGAGCCTTGCTGACTACATATCGAAGGATTCGAACCTAACCTCCGGATGATGTTGGCACCTCACGATGAATCCATGGGACTCACACGCTTCATACAGATGACCATACGTTGCGCTGCCTGCATATCATCATATTCTAATCCATCTCTGAGCACTGGATATGCATCTCGTAGCCCACCAGTGGACCACAGCCCTCCAGAATAGCCCATGCAAGTGGATTCATGTTGCTTAACTCATCAAGAACAGCAAAGACGATTATCACTGGGGCTATGTCTATATTGTGGGCAGTCTGGCCATCAAATTCAAGACTGCCCCACACGTCCGGTGTGGCCATTGGTGAGTACCATCCTCTCTATGTACAAGAAATTAGATCCATTCACTTCCAATATCACTCTACTGCGAATGATGTCTCCTTCACAGTGGCAGCCCTCATTGACTCCGGGTCCACGGGCAACTTCATCTCCAGTGCCCTTGTGAGACGCCTTGGTCTTAAAACTGTGCCCACCGAAGTAAGATACCATGTTCAATCCGTTACTGAAAAGTCAATATCCAAGAAGGATGTTAAACGACACGCTGGACCAATTCACCTTAAAATAGGGCTATGTCATGAGGAGGAAATTTGGCTGTTGGTTCTGGAGGGCTCCACCATCGACGTAGTCCTAGGGCGTACGTGTCTGGCCAGGCACAATCCCATCCTCTTTTGGGGCTCAGGAGAAATATTGAGGTGGGGTACACCTGTTGGCCAGAATGTTTTCCAAGCCTTCCTAGTACTCCCATCTCCATGTGTTCCACGACAGTTGAAAGCCCTGTTGAAAAACAATATGTTAATATTCCTCCTTGTTATTCTTCATTCCGGGACGTGTTTTGCCACAAGAGAGCTGCCCGCCTGCCCCCACACCGACCATGGGACTGCGCCATAGATCTGCTCTCAGATGCCTATGTGCCCCAAGGACGAATCTTTCCACTTTCCATACCCGAAACAAAGGCCATGGAGGAGTATATTCAGGAGGCTTTAAAACAAGGATATATGCGCTCTTCAATTTCCCCTGCTTCATCCAGCTTCTTCTTCGTGGCTAAAAAGGACGGAGGACTACAACCTTGTATAGATTACCAAGGTCTCAACAAAGGTACAGTTAAATTCAAATATCCACTTCCACTCGTTCCCGCAGCCATTGAGAAACTCAGAGGAGCCAAAGTATTCACCAAACTAGATCTACAAAGTGCATATAACTTGATCTGTATACGCAAAGGGGACGAGTGGAAGACTGCTTTTATCACCCCTACTGGCCACTATGAATACCGGGTGATGCCGTATGGACTTGTCAACGCACCATCCTTATTCCAGAACTTTATGCATGAAGCTCCATCCATGTGCCTACTATTTGAAGAAGCTCAGTCCGGCGGAGTGTAACTATGACATCAGGAACTGAGAGCTGTTGGCCACCAAGCTGGCATTGGAGGAATGGCGTCACTGGCTGGAAGGGTCTATACATACATTCCAGGTATTGACAGACCACAAGAATCTACAATATTTACGTGATGCTAAACGTTTAATCCCTCGAAAAGCACGTTGGGCATTGTTCTTCACTAGATTCCAGTTTTCCATTTCCTACAGACCCGGAGCCAAGAATGTCAGAGCTGATGCACTATCATGCATTTATTCCACCGAAGAGACGCAAGAACCCATCAAACCCATTCTATCGGAAAAGATCTTCGTGAACTCCATCCAATGGACGACCCCTCCAGTCGCATCAGATCCAGCGCCTGAAACTCCGCCGGACTGCCCTCCGAACCAGAGGTTTGTTCCACTGGAGGAACGCATTCCACTTATCCACCCCTCTCACACTTCACTGGGCACAGGACATCCTGGGACCAACAGAACCCTCTCACTCCTTCAAGATCGGTTTTGGTGGCCTAGGATGGAACAGGACGTGCAGAGGTATGTGAGAGGGTGCCGGGAATGTGCAATGTCGAAGTCTCCTCGTCATCTTCCCACAGGAAAACTTGTACCACTTCCCGTAACTAACCACGCCTGGTCACAACTAGGAGTCGATTTCGGTCCCGAAGAGAGGTTATCTCGTGACGACATCTTTGACCATAGTCCGTTGACAGAGTTCCATCAGAATCATCCAGACTGGCCAGCACCTCGGGGCAGAGGTAGACCACCACAGCACCGGAGGTGTCAGTCCTAGGGAGGGGGCCCGGGAGGAGGGGGTAATGTTACATCCACGCCAGGCTCCACCCTCACTCCAACACAATGCTCACAGTCACCCGAGTTCTGATCACCTGCACCTGACAGCAATCACATCACCAATCAAGCACCACATAAAACCACACAACACTCTGCACTCCCTGTCCAAGCTCGTTCATACGAAGTGGACTCGCTACTCTCAGCATATTACCTGTGATACTTACCTGTTGGAACTTACCTGTGATCTCCTTGTTGGCTCCTTGTTGTTCTCTGTCTTCCTCAGATCACCAGCGATCATCTTCTTTGTCTCTCCCAGTGAGTTGTGGTTGTGTCGTTCGTCTTGTCATCTGTGTGAACAAGGAAATAGAACTGGTTACTACAGCTTTAAACGCTCTCAAAACTTCTCAAGAGTGCATACTCACCTCATCATCTCATTCTGTCTGTTTGAACTCAATACAATAAACTCTCATTGCTTTTACTTACCATCTGTGTCCTGTCCGCTTCATAACAGTGGTATAGTACGATGTCATATTTTTTTTTTTATATATATATTATTTGTAAGAACAGCTTCAGTCGAATGACAAAAATGGCATGTGAGGTAATACAAAGTAATATTTGTTTTATTTTTATTAGTAAATTTTTGATCTGAATACATTGTTCAGAAAATAATACTAATAATAACACATTGGCCGGCTTTCATCTGACACTGTGATAACCTAATGTTTTTCCCTTCAGGAGCAGACTAAAATCCCACTGACTTCACCACAGAGCAGCACAAAGCTTTGAAAAAAGCCAAGATCTGGGGGGGACACTTTTCAAAACAGACGGTAGAACATCCTTGAAACCAAGCGTCACAAGCATACCCTTTAGATCAGGATCAAACAGTCCTTAGCTTTGACACCACTCTTACTTCTTCGAGCTGTCATTCAGCCGAGAAAAAGCTGAACAATTATTGATTTTTTTTCTACATACTGGAAAGCAACTGTATTAGTTACCCAGACCTGACAAATACAACTGATCACCCACAGAACCTTTGGGCACAACAAGATGTGCACTTTGACACAAAGCACAATGTGTAATTCTACCCTGTCCTCTTTTATTGACACAATGTAGGTTTTTCATTGTATAAAATGTTCAATGCATGGCCTCTAAACTCAGTACACAGATATTATTAAAGGTTTTAGCCTGCAATGTACACTAAAATGAACTCAAATTTGATTGGCTGTTAAAGGGGTCATACAAACCCAGTTTTCTACAAGCTAATATGATTATTTAGGGTCTTAATGGAGAGTTTGTAATATAGTTTGTTTTAAAATTTCTCAAAGATAGTTTTAAAAACCTTATTTTTTCCCTGTCATAAACAGCTCTTTAAAAATCACTGTTCTGTGTACTTCCCCTTTAAATCTTCACAAGCTCTGCTGACTCCGCCCCTCTTTTTCGGATGCTCTCAGAGGATTTTTTTTTAGCCGTATTCATAGTGAAACTAACAAATTAGCACATTATTAGGAAAGGCGATTTGCAGAGATTCATTAAAAGACATTGTACTCACTGCTTCTGTAGCTGTAGGCTGGATCATGAATGATTCGCGGAACATAAACGAATTCCGGGTTTTTAAAGGGGGAGTTTCCCTTCAAAACCAAAGGTAACGTTAATCTGCTGCCTTCAGTCAATCAGATGTTGGGGGTAAATGACTACTGCTATGTTCATTAATACATTCATCTTTTTTTGCTTGTCTCTGCGTTTCGGTCTGATGACGGCTCACTCAGGGCGGGTCTGAGGTAAGACACCAGTTCTGTCTGTGTGACACGCTGCTGTCAATCAACTATTGTGGGAGTGGCCTCTGTCAGTGTGACGCCACACTAACATGCATTTGAGAATGGTTTGATTTCAGAAGGGGCAACTTATTTTTATTAAATCAAAAGAAAACTACCTGTGGATCTTTATCACTGTGGGATGGTTGTGTACACACTCAAAAACACTCAAAACTGCAGTTTTTTTCAAGTTTTCCCACTTGTATTTTTTATATAAATTTATACTTTCTTTGTAGCAACTAACTCCACCTTTATGCTAAACCTACTCACTTATGAACACTATAAAACACTAACAGGCAAATAAGTGCAGTCACAGGCATTTATTGCAAAAACTGACCATGAGCAGTATAAAAGCATTACAAACAAGTTGTGTTGCATTACAAATACTTCTGAAGCCATACGATGTTGAAGGTTTAAATCAGTGAAAATGATCTCGCTCAAATCTCATTCAAAAAGATACTCTCGTACTGCAATTAGTCACGAGTTAGTCACATAGCATTTCACAACCAAGGCTGAAATAAGGATTTGTCTGGCTGCATGTTTTGAATTTGCGGACAAAAACTGCAGCACACACAGAAAGAGTTTTGTGGTGGACGGAGACGGCGATCGCGTATATGGTTTGGGGGCAGAGGTTGGGTTACCTGCTCGTAAATGTGTAAATAATGTAATATAAATAAAACCTCCTGTCCCTCCTGCAGTGTGTGCAATCCTGGCTGGACAAGAACTACAGGAAATGTCTGACCTATTTCATGCAATAAAATGGAAATTAATTATTTAAAAATCACACAATGTATTTTTTTTTTCAGATTATGACACATTTGACACAGGTGTATCTCAATTACAGACCTCTCCAATCCTTGTGGGAAAACATAAAAAAAAATGGTCAGTGTATCAAATACTTGTCCCTCTTTATACAGTATATACTTGATTGGTTTCTTCTTTATATATATATATATGCTATTATAATCCTAAATTAAAGAAAAATGGAAAAAACCCTTAAATTATCATAGAAAATAATACATCTTAAGCACACAAAATAACATAACTGGATTTAGAACAATTAATTGCCACTTTGAATGATTACGTTAATTGTGGCATCCGTAATTATAATTACAATTAGTGAATTGCCAACTAGTCATTAATATAGTTTACAAGTTTTCCTGTATTAAAACAGATCATACAATGTATTTTCATAATGCATGTCACAAAGGTTTCAATCAAAAATATATTAAATCATTAAAATGTTTCTGTTATTGTTATTGGTAAACTATATTTTTGACATTTGGACATTTGGTCCCCTCCCCACACACTCACACAAACATATAATGACTAACAAAAAAAGGGCTCCACCAGCGCTCCCGAAACACAGACCATCTTACAGGACTGTGTATCATTACACAAGCTCTTTCTGCTTAAACGCACAGTTCAGTTCACTTCCCTCTGCCACATGGAGTAATTATGCGTAATGACATGCTAATGGTGCGCTGGTACACAGCCGATGCGGGTGCTATCAGTAATCACTCACTGTCAGCGGAGGTCAAATATTTGCAAGTAAGCAGCTTAAAGGCACCTAAGTTAATTTCAAGGCTAAAACTAAAAAAAAAAAAAACCTTGCAGAGACCTGTAATAAGGTGTTTGCAGCTACAGAGGTTGTGTAATGTGCAGGTGTGTGCTCAAAGGCTGAGAGGTCTATAATTTTAGCAGTAATATTTTCAAAGTTATGAAATGCTGGCTTCTTGATCCGAATGACATGCGGTCTCAGGTGGCAAGGCTGTAGATGTTGTATACAAAAAGGACTATTTTAATATGACTGCCTGGCTTTATGCAGCTTCCAGGAGTAAGGGTGCACACAGTTTCCTCACAAACTTATGTTTTCAAGATACTGGCCTGATGCAAGGAGCGCTTCTGAACACAAACCACAACAATCACTGGATTTAACAAAGGTTTGTGGCAACTGATATTCAGTCTATATAAAGATATTCAGAGGAAACATTCAGGCTACCTATGATACTGTCAAAAGGCTAAAAGGTAAATCTTTGTAGTAGATGGAATATTAGTACTTTATGAAAGAACACGTCACAGTTCTGTAGCTTTTTCTTCTGAGAGTGCATTTAGTATACATTGAACCACATTGCTCTGGCGAACCAGGGAACAGTCAACACATACGCCAGAGCACATCAGAGTCTCACGGCTGGACAGTCCAGGGTGGCACAGAGTCAAGAGCCCCAGGCGGCCATGGAGGCTTGGGCATCGGCCGAGGCA
>JAUYWG010000045.1:4309981-4337926 GCA_034779775.1 Enteromius afrohamiltoni
CGGATTTATACACAGACTAATTAGACATAAACAAGACACACCTGGACAGACACGGCTGGAGGAGGATACAGGTAAAGCGGGGCGGGGTTACAAATGAGACACATGGGCAAGGAGACACAATGAAAACAAAACACAAAGACACATGGAACGCCGGGGCGTGACAACCATAATGGAAATACATTTTGACTACTTATTTGTATTTAGGAAAAAGAAGAAAATCAAAGTTGATAACTAACATATTTGCATATTAGTGTTTCTGTGACACTTGGTTTGTGTGTGTGTCTATGTGTATAAATAACCGAAGCTGACAAGCTTCTCTACACCCTTCAAAGGGAGGTGCAAATCATAAGGTGCCCTACACCACATTCAGCTTGAACCAAATATTACGACACCCCTAACTGCACAATGAATACTAGTCTTTCTGTGGCCCATATAGTAAACTAGCCTGTAAAATCTACACAATCACATCACATTACTTACAACTTACTACAACTACTATAGTTTGAAAATCGCCTGCGCGTACATGCTCACATACACAGTTCTTTATTTAATGTGATTGGCCATGCAAGAAGGAGTCCTGCCTAGCAATAACAGAACTAATGCACTGATTGGTCCATTTGCCCTCACCTGTTCTCTTGCTGTCACCATGGTTCAAGACGTTTTCTTCTGTGCTCGGTAAGTAAAATGCTGTAACGTTAGATATAAAGTAATTTTAGGTTAAGTATGCTCATTTCATCTTTGTGGTTTGTTTTAAAATATACATATATATATATATATATATTAGGGCTGTCCCCAAATAGTCGAAGATTCAATGCATCGATATGCGGAGCCTGATTCAACCACCGATCTCACAGTCGAATCTTCGCTGGTAAAACGAACATCATGCCATTTTGGCAATATGGGGGTGCTCAATGTCTAATTGCACACAGAACTACTGGTTTTGTAGGGTTATATTAAGTTATAAACAACATTTAATTATGATAATGCAGTAAAAACAAAAGTGAAAAGAAAGAAGCATTCAATAAATATTTGATATAGTTTCTGAATAAATCCGCACTGCTGCTGGCCAACGTTGACAAGCTGGTTTTCCTCTCACACAATTTAGGTGGTAGTATCACGCAATTTTCGATCATTACGTGATACTAACACGGAATTATGCATTAAGAGTTCGTGGTTATTTCACGCAATTCTGTGAGATCAGATTGATGAATGAAAGACTGGATTTTTTTCGATGGGGTAGTTTTCAATTGTTTTCAAACATTTCAGCTGTTTTCTCATTTTAATTGGCTATGAACATGTTTAGCTAAAAAACTTGCGTTCACAATTCTGGCTAAACTTGTGTTGTTCTAATAATTTTTGTTAGTTTTATTTTATTTATTGATCACTCAGGGTTACCAAATTTAACTGTGGTTTGTGTTTTATATATATATATATATATATATGTGTGTGTGTGTGTGTGTGTGTGTGTGTTCCCCTGCACTTTGGCGTTTTGCACACATTTGTTATGCTCCCTGTGACTTTTTTTTATTAGTATTATTAAAAATGTATAATCTGTTCTAATTTAATTCTTTAAATTAACGCTTTTTTTGTGTCAATGTTGCGCTGCACTGAAAGCATGCTGGCACAGGCAATTTTGCCGATTTAATTTAATTTTGCAAAATGTGAAATGCAAATCCTATTTTTTTAGTTTATTTATCAAAATGTTCTTTTATTATTTGTCTGATGTTCTGTATTTCGATCGCGGCTTTAGAATATTATGAGAAAACGTTTACAAATGCTTATCCACCACATTACCCTTTTTTATTTAAACCTAAATAAGTTTGTCTGTCAGTTGGCAGGCAGTTTTGGTCGCTTTATTAAAAGTTGTTGCTGTGTGCAGTGTGTAAAATAAAATAAAAATAGTTTTACCCTCCTGCTGACTATAGTGTCGTGCCCCTCCCAACTCATTCACACACACACACACATAGGCCTAGATGATTCGACTATCGGTCGACTATAGAAAGATTCGAAAATTCTGATTCTGGACAGCCCTAATATATATATAAAAATACTACGCAGCCATGGTCAAACTTTGTCAGCCGTCAACTAACGTTAACAATATGGATTTGTGATGGTAGTCTATGATAACTGATATACCATTTTTTTTTCTTTATTTGATTTCTAATTCTAAAACATATTAGATTTAACTTAATAATAGTGTAATCGTGCATTTCTGTTGTATGTGGGAGTCACTTCTGAGACTGATTAACGTTTCCCCCCACCAAGACCTGTTACCTTGCCATTAAGATATTTTCTTAATTATTTTGTAATGGTATGGTTATTAAAACGACAACTTATTTCTTTTTTTACCAGTGAGGTGAACATATTTGAAAAAGTTGAAGTCGAAGGTGCTTGACCATTGGCCTGACCTCTCAGGAAAGTCAGCATTCTGTTTTCAATGCATTAAAAGGAATGTTCACCTATTTTCTCATTTAGTCACCCTTATGCAAAGTCAGGTTTGCATGATGGAGTACTTTTGCAGGACACATTTAAAGACAATGAAAAATAGTATCTTAATAAATAAATCATGCGTTTTTACAACAATTTAAGCATGAGTAAATGACAATTTTCATCTTTTGTGGTCTACTCTTTTAACATGTTAAAGCAACGCTATTTTTTTGCCTCTTCATTATTTCCTAATTATTTCTTAACCTGTGAAGCCTTTCCGTGTGAAAGCTAATGTGATTAATGACCCCCCGTGTTTGCATGGAGTTTAACAGAATTATGGGCAAAAAATGAAAGCAGGAATTCTATGAAAACCTGAAATAGAAATAGCTTGCGAGTTATGGACCTTTTTAAAACCAAAAAGGGGACTCCTGGTCGGCGCTTGTTGGAATTTCTTACAGCAAATAAAGGTCAGCAATTATTTGTCTTATCATAACATAACTTAAAGAATGGACACAAAAAATAACAAAATCTGTCATCATTTTGTTTGATCGTCGATCGTTAATGTTATGTGCCTCATCGTGTATGTCTCATTCAGCCTCTTCTTTATTTTGTTTTAATAAATCTTCTTTGATGAATCCCTGCCTTTCGAGTCCTGCATCCCGCTGAAGTGCAACTTCACTACCAGTGCAACTTGTGACACATTTACTCTCCCGCAGTTATTTCAAACCTTTATTAATTTCTTTGTTCTACTGAAAGGAATGTCCTTAGTATTTCTTTTTACTTTTCACCATGAATACGGCTAAAAAAAGATCATCTGAGACTGTGTTTTTAATGTAAACGTGTGTGAACGAGAACTTAGTTTAGTACTTGCATGCTTTTGACAGCCACTCTGTCCATATCCTTCAGATGTGTGCACTCAGAAAACCATATATCAGGTATCGAGCAGGTACAAGCTGTAATGGCACAGGTCTATCTTAAAAAAAAGGGGGGCAGGGACTAGCAGCTCATTTGTTTCTGAGTGTTTCTGCTTCCACACAAAATAGGCATTTTCAAATTAATAGAATTAATCATCTGTTACTTGTGCTATTATTATTTCAATTATTTCGCCTTTAATGCAAAAAAGTATGTGCAAACAATACACTTGCTCTTGATGTTAATAGCATTCACTTACACATTTATAATCATCATATTGATATACCATATTGTTACTATACAACTAACTCTAAAATCCTCAATTGTTGCATATACCGAGCTGCAGCAGACACATTTGTAAAGCACTTTACTTGGACCCATTCTGCAAAACTTATCTCAAACCCTGTTTCACACCATTTTCAGGAAACATGTTGTTCAACCCGAAACTGCAGCAAAACGTTGGGTGGCTAATTCGTACAAATCACACATACAGATTCATATGATATTATCTTATGAGCAGTCAATTCGTATGAATTTGTACGAATGACCTACTGCACACCTAGCCCCGCCCTGTCACCGGGTTAAAGACAAATCATACAAAAGTGAGGTCATAGAAATCCAAAGGAATGAGCCACCTCATAAAATACGTACAAACTGGCCATGAAACTATGTTGGCTTGACATGCCCCAGATTTAAAATCGACATCATATTGATATCACAATTTGTGAGGTGCCAAAGGACTACAGTAAACTGATGACGCATCGGTGTATATTACATTATTCATAAGACTGCATGTTATTATCCTGTGAGAAGACACTTTGTTTAATTATTCACAACGGCACGTGTTGAATTGAAATGACAGACACTTCAGACTGTGAGATCGCATACATTAAATGAGAAAAAGGGTTTGTTTTTGCTTTGTAATAAGAGTTTGGCACAACCCATCAAAAGACTTCTATAAAAACTGAAGAATAAGCTAAGTTAAGAAATACAGATACAGAAGAGACTGCTTTCGAAAACATAAAAATGTCATTTACAGTCACAATAGTTAATATATTACTGTATAATAAGAATAAAAAAAAAAATACATTTCCGTTTGATCATAAATCAAACCCTGTTACACACCCTTATTAGTTTTGGATGCACAATAATTCCCTTCACATCATCTACACACAGCTTCCACTACTTCCCTAGTGTTTTCTAGACAACCATTTGTGGTGACCTTCTAGTATAAAGTTGTCGTTGGTGTGTGTATGTTCGTGTGTGTGATATCATTGTTGCTTTTCGACATCAGTCTACGATTATGATTTTCCTTTTTCAAATTTAGAATCACTCAATCCTGAAAGCCACCACAGCCATTTCCTGTCAATAAGCTGTGAAAAGAATAAGATGTGAAACACAAAAGACTTGCCAACAGTCAAAAGTGTCTTGGCAGAATTACCTGACACCTACAATCAATGCATTCAAAAGGTTAAGAAGCAGGAAAACTCACAATTACAAAAAACAGCAGCCGGATGAATGGCATGAGTTTAATATTGTAATTACACTCGGGTTGTAAATGTTGGAAAAGTGATCTTATTAGGATGAGATTTTTTTCTTACTGTTGCATTGTGGGTAAGAGCACAGACACGCTGGACATCTGGACAGAACAGACAGTGGAGACCTTTCAATTACCCAACAGTGCCTCAACTCTAAAAAGCAGGCCAGCACTAGAATCACCGGAGAATTGTAGTTTTTCTGTTCTCTCCAAGGTCCAACAGAGCAGTAAACAAAGACAAACATGGCCAAGAGAGGAAGGCGGGCAAGCAAACACACACACACACACACACATTTTATAGTGAGTGTAGACTGCTGGCTGTCTCCCAGACACAATGTCCTTTGGTAAAATCTAAACAAGCGGGGGGAAAAGCTCCTTTATTTCTCCTCTATAAAAGCTTTAACTGTCTTTCAAATATCCTTCAATTGAACTTGATGGCAATATTTTTTTTTCAAAAACTGAAATAAATAAACCAATTAACAGTGTTTTTTTCTTCATTGAAGCAAACAGTCAAGGTCTGGATCTTGTTAAACAAAGGCCTTCATCTCAGCTCAGGCTTGACAAAATGTTACTCCTTTGATGAATAATCGAATTCAATTAATTCAATAAATGAATAAATAAATAAACAAATCTAAAAAAGATTAGAAAAAATCATTTTCTCTGGAATCATGTGTCTGATATTGCTGTACATAACTTTTATGCTATTTTCTTGGATATTTTCAAAAAATTATATATATATATATATTTCCTGTTTTATTATAGAAAATAATGAATATAGACTATAGTCTCTGGCCCTAATAGAAGATAAGACAACACACCAAATAACATTTACTGAGAGAGAATACATGAAAGACAGGAAAATACAGCACAAAGAATTATTTAGAGAGGAAGCTTTCACACACACACACACACACACATGCAGGAACACAGACATGTATATATAAAAATCTTCAAAGAAGCTCAGAAAGAAAACCACTATGAATACAAACTTTTAATTGGATATGTTCTGCTGCTTCTTAAAATATTCAGACTTGGAAAAAGAATGTAAATCAGAGAAATGATTCAGTTTTTCCTGCTTTTGTGCTCACACTTAGATTCAAAGAGACGGATTTCTGAGAATGCCTTTGTTTTCACAGGCACTATTTGAGACATTATTGAAGCTTTGAGATCTTTTTGAAACTGTATGATCCATTAATTCAAGGGGGGGAAATAAATTATGTATATACACTTGGTATACTATGGTATGTTTCAAAAGCCTTAAAATAGTAAATCATGAATACTAAATATACTGTAAAGTAATATTATATTAATGCTATTATATTATATTCATTTGAAACAACTGAGGACAGTGAAGTATTTTATAGTCACCAACACTGCATTTATTTGATCCAAAATATAGTCAAAACAGTAATACTGTGAAATAGCTGTACAATAACTGTTTATGACATCTTAAAATGTAGTTCATTCCTTATCATCTATGTTATTATTACTATTATTATTGTTCAGCAAGTATGCACTGAGTTGGTCAAAAGTTTCAGTAAAGATTGATTTATTTGTTCGTTTGTGAAATGCTGAATGGTTCCATGTATGTGAAACAAATTTTGTCTCAAGGTTAGTGATCTGAGCAAACTAAACTGTAAGTATGAGTAATCCTTGGCTTACTGAACATGATATCTGTTAAAAAGACGGATATGTTTAACATAACACACTTGGACTGAAATCAAATGCCAGGACAAGCAACCTTGGCACTGCGGGACGAGACTGATCTGTTTGGAAGATCTCCATCTTACTTCGCTTTCTCCATCTCCAGCAGCGATGGCCTCGACCGGGTCTGCCCTTCCCCTCCGACGGGATTCTCTGAGTGGGTCGCGCCGAGGCCCGGCGGGGTTTGCTACCAGCACTGCCCTCCCACTTGCTGCGGAGTCTTCCTTGGACATGAACACTAAAAGATGAAAAGGTCGATTTCTCGGCTCTGAATATGCAATGACCTGGTTTCCCTCCCTGCTTGCCGGAGCAGAAACATAGTGATCCGTGCAGCAGACAAGCATCTGTTCGAGGCAAAACGAGTGGAGCGGATCTAGCCCGAGGGTCTGTCTTATACCGGCCCATCATCAGAGCGGACGGCTGGAGAGTTTGATCACAGCCCACATGGCATGCGGAGCTTCAAAACCAACAACACAGATGCTTAAGAAGGTGAAACAGACAGTTATTCAGAGCAGAGGCCGAGACATCCATCACAGATGATTGGAGCGCTGCAACACACGTAGGTGGAAAGCAAACACACAGGAGACGCTTTCAAACACACACACACGCGCGCGCGCGCTCGGAATACACTCGGATAATGATGAACTTTTTATAAGCACATAAAGTTACATATAACAATATCCACTGCCACTAAACTATCCCTTTAATATTATTTGCTAAAGTATTACTGAATACCAGAGGATGTAGAAAACAAGCAAAACTTACACCATGAAGGAAGAGTGCTTTACTAACGGAGCTGTAAGAAAGCGTCCTGCCTGGCAGGAAGTGAAACAGATGGAACATGCATCCACAGAAGAAGAAGGCGAGAAAAGAAATCAAATCTTCACCGCATGTCACGACTGGGCGACAACGCGGCGTGCCACGGAGACGAAGAAACGGCTACGTCATCGCTCCTCTCCGATGCTTGTTTGCACATTCGGAGTTGATCTCTCATAAACACGCAGGAAACAAAAGCTGGAGCGGGCCTCAGAACACTACGGGCTACAGCTGCAGACCTAGGAGCGTTTCAATAAAGCTTTAATCCCTCAGCATGAGGCTGAAGCTGTGACTGCGGATCTGACGATAATCACACGTATTGTTCTAGCATCACTTTCAGATCTTCTATTTATTTTATTCATTATCTCTTTCATTTACTACCTTGGGAAACTGGCAAGAATATTGCTAATTATGAATTTTAATAGGATTAGCGGATCTGTTGCCATCGTCTCTTCAGAGCATTGTGGAGCCTAATTCATTCAGCACAGAGACGATTAATCAAGTGATGTGACTTGTGAGTGTTCTGCTTCATAAAGTTTCTCAGAATTCATAGCCCGGCTCATTTTATTCCAATAATGTCTTTGCGAACCTGCGGTGGAATGTATAATATGAAACGCCATTAGATGTGAGCTCGACCTTCACATCTGCCAGTAAACAAACTATTGTTCAGAATAATTAGTATTTTACAGCAGCGCTCAGAAGATGGGTCGCTTTATCAGCTCAGATAGCATCGTTCAACTTACAGATGCTCTTTGTAAGAGATGCAGCTATTTATCTAATGCATCGGAAAAAATGAAATAGATATAAGCAAGAAGGTCTACAAAGTCACAGCTAAGATTACTCCAACCGAAATCCCTCCCAGCAAGCTTTACAACCCTTACCAAATGCTTTATTGGCCGGGGTAACACAGTTACCAATATTCACTGACACAGCTTATCGTAAAGTCTTACCAAATGTTCTCCTAAAACCAGCATCAGTTCATCAGACCCCAGGCATTTCACTTAAATGACAAATTACATGTCATTTCCTTAAAAGTGAACATGAACATAGGAGCCTGATACAATTGCCCATTTTAGAAGCAACTTTCAGACGGCGCATTTTTTAATCTGAATTCTTCAAATATTAAGTACACTGAGCTTAGAATAAGGCACCCCAACTCCCCTGCATCCCCACACGCAGCCTAGAGCTGAATTCGTCATTATCATACTAATCCACTTTACGCTGATGTTTACGTTCACATGTTCAGCAAATATTTACATAAAGCAGCATTATTTGGCAGGTGAAGAGATTGAGCGTGCTGGATAATGCACTCTTTTTCACTGAGACATCAGCTGGGACAAATACACACAAGGCAGTATTAGCATAATATGTACATAATGACTGACAAATGCAGAGAACGACTAGAAAAGCGATAAATGCTTTATAAGATCAACAAAACTGCAATCAGCGAATTACCTAGAGAGTGGTCTTTACCTTTGATTAAAAGTGAAACCCACCAGAGTGTCAGCAAGCCCATTAAGACCAGCTTGCCTGGCTTATAGTTCATTAAGCAATTGATTTGATGACTGTTACCCTTTAGCGCTTTATTAGTTTTAGAGTTAGAGTCGCTTTCACATCATTTTATGGTTTTTGAAATAAAAAACAAGTCAAGCTAATCGCTTTGGTTGGAATCATTGTTCAGTATCAAATAATAGTAGATATTAAATCAATACTTAAAGAAGGCCAGAGGCAGGCTGCAGTAAACAATTCATCACATCCTAAATAAAAGTCTGTGTTTACATAAATACATGTGCAAACACACACACACACACACAACATGGAAATAAATGTTTTCAAAATACATACTGTATGCGTGTATTTACACGTACATGATAATACACGCATATTATGTAAACAAAACCTTTTTTTTTTTCAAATTGTGTTAAATTACAAAATAAATGTAAGTGCAATGCATCACAGTTACTGAGAGAGAAAAGTGTCATTCATTTACAGTGACTTATGAAACAAGTTACTTAACGATAAAAATGTGGGGGGTGTGGCATCAGAATATCTCCACAGTAATTGGCGATGCGCTGGGATCGTCCAGCTCTTGATGAAATCAGCTGTGCATTATTTTGTGTGTATTATAAGACCTCGAGATGCTATTTAAATCTTGACAACAAGCAAATCAATAAAATCCACGAAGAACAGAATGGGCCAAGATGGCAAGACCCCAGAAGACGCCGGGGTGTTTAGACAGTTTCATGCAGGTGCTTGTGAAAGCCACTTCTAAAGTGTAGTCAAGTTTGATTCTATTGTCAATGAATCTATTCATCTTGTTAATTTACCCAGAGGCTCATCAGGAGATTCCAGCATCTGCCAAGAGTCTAAATAAATGTGATTTATTAAACATTTGACAGGTCTGCGCCTCTTCTTTAGGACAACAAAAACCACACTGGATTTACATTTACACTCTTCAAAATAAAGGTTTAAAAAACAAGAAGAATTTTTTTTTGGTAATATATATATATATATATATATATATATATATAAATATTTATTTGCACACAGCAATTAAGCTTATTCTGGCCAAGAACCGTCTCTTCAGTTTAATCATTCCCTGTTCCATATGTAGTAGGTGCCTTTACAAGCAGATTGATCTGATTTGGTCATTGATATGCCATATGGAAACTAGCATCAAACTATAGTAAGAGTCCCACCCTCACATCAAACTCTGCTCAGGATAAAACAAGACAGAAAGCATGTTGAAAGACAAGTGTGAGTGGAGGAACAGAGCCCTTTCATGTGGCGATGTGTTGGGATGTGGACTAACTTAAATAACACCAGCTAAAGCCTCTGGGATTCAGCAGCGTTGCCCCAGGGACCCACTCCCCACATAAAGCCCCCCTTCACCCCCTCACTGTGTTTCAGGTGTGATACTGATGTTCAAGAGCTGCTGGGAGCTTTAAGATCTCTGCCAAGCGCGGTCTATCTCTCCAAACTCTTCTGAACTGATGCATGTAGAAAGTGAACAGCTTTGATATGAGACAAACCCCACTAGCCCCACTGAAAGGTGTAGAGAGCTCAGACACATGACTGCACCGTGACTGCATTTACTCTGCGGGTCTTCATGCACATTTCCGATTTGTTGACTATAAATGATATCTGAATTTGCAGTACTTGGCAAAACGACCCAACCTATAGACCCAGAAACAGGGTTGCCAGGTCTTCTAAACAGAACCACCCTGGTCGCTAATGAAAAATAGCCCAGTCACATTTTTTAGCCCTGGGGAGGCGGGGAGATCGCTATAACACACAGACTAAAAAATAGCCTTCATAGCCATCAACAGTATAAAAGTAGCCCATTTCAATGTGGGAAAAACAGCAAACTTGGCAACACTGCATCCACCTGAATTGACGTCATTTCACCACAGTCACTTTTTCAGTGAAGTACAACTCAGGGAATATTTGATCTATCCACTCACATGGCAGATGCAAATACACATATCCCATTCATATCAGATTTATTTCCAGATACACAACGGTGTGAAAATATCCGAATCCATGTGTTTTTACGGAACAATCGTAAAAACTTTTATATTTCAAGGATTTGTTGTGAGGTGAGGGGAACTCAGTAGGCTATGCAGTGTTTATGTTTGTTAATGTTTTGTTATATTTATATGGAATTATTAATAGATGCACACACAATTATCCATGCGCTGCAGACATTCAATGCATGCTACTTATTACAAACACACAGATGCCTTTTAATGTGGACATGTTTGAGAATAAAACTGCTCTGTTCTACATTAATATATCATAAATTGCGCATGCAAAGAGGAATCTGTGCATTTGTGAATCAGGTGACGCGTTCATTTATTGACGTTGTGTTCCAGTCGATCTTGTTTGATTCATTTGAATTTTGAGACTTCATTTTCAAATTTTTACAGCTTTTCACCACACACTCACACACACACACACACACACACACACACGTGTTGGTTTTTGTGATTTATGGGGACTCTCCATAGGCGTAATGGTTTTTATACCGTACAGACTGTATGTGGTATTGCCCTACACCTACAATACACCTAAACCTACCCCCTTAAAGGAAACTTTAAAAAAAAAAACGATTTATTATGTTTTTTTAAGCCTTTTGAATGACGGGGACACTGAAAATGTCCTCATAAATCACCTTCATATTGTAATACCTGTCATACCCATGTCATTAGACACATCTGTGTCCTCATAAACCACATAAACCCGCTCACACACATACAACTATAAATGCACAAGGCTCACTGCAATCCATTAACCTGTGAATGATTTGGAAAAACTTGCGAGTTTCAAGTTCAAGTTTTCAATGTGAGTTTCTACACTGAAACAAATGGTGTTTAATTGGTGTCTGCAGAATTAAGAATTACATTAATGTGCTGGGTTCAAAGTAATTTTGTGAGGATAAATGTTCTATTTTCTATTAAAATATCATAATTCACGCATGCAAAAGAGAATCCGCTTGTGCAATTATTGATTTCTTGCTCGAGTCGATCCTGTTCGATTCATTTGGATTTTGAGACTCACTTTCCGCAGTTTTTAGCGTTGACGAAACAACCGCAAACGTTCAAAGAAAGGCAAGACAGGCAGCTACCACTAGGTGGCAGTCGCAGTACAGAGCTGGCAATTCCGCTTAATCTAGTTGGGTGGGAAAACAATAAAAAAATGTCAAATTTTAAGTTTCATTCATTTCATTTAAGCATTTTGCTCATTTTGTTTTATGTATTATCGTTTTGTTTTGTTTTTTTTCGCTTACTTTATTTAGATGGTAGTGACTTCACGCGACTCTTGCCCCGACCGGAGTCGAATCTAATTTTGAATTCTTTACTATCATAGTAAAAAAATATCAGTTCACATTTTCAAACACTTATTTTGCTGTTATAATGACTGTTATAATCCGGTGATATTTTAGTTTGCTCCTCACAGAGATCTGATCTGATCATCATCCAGTTTGCCTGGGATAACATGAAGAAATGGAATAATCTGATATATTAATGTAGAACAGAGCAGTTTTATTCGCAAACGTGTCTTTATTTGTACAAATCGCTGTACAAGCATTTAATCCTGAATGTCCACACACTCAAATTGAAATGTATCTGTGTGTTTGTAAATAATTTATGTAGCGCATGGATAATTGTGCATGCATCTATTAATCAGTTATCAATCACCATATATTTACCGGTATTTAATATACATATAAATTAATGCAGTCACTTAAAATTATTTAGATTCAGGTCATTTTCTCTTTCAACTTATTATTTCTTTTATCTCTTTTTGGCAGAGTTACATTTCTCCATGCTGTAAACTATAGGGGCAAGGCTTTTAATTTAAACCATAACATTTTAGGGGTGTGATATTCAAATAATAATTCCTTTCAGTCGCCACCTTTTTCAACCTGTGACCAATCACACAGATATTAATGGATCGATTGACTGATGATTGTTTCATTCATTCATTCGTTCACTCACTCATTAATTAATTGTTGAACGATTGATTTTTTTATTTATTTCTTCACTCATCCATTAATTCATCCATTCCTTCTATTCACTGATTGATTATCGTTTGATTCACGTATTCATTAATTCATTCATTCACTCTTGATTGGAGTCTATGGGAATAATGGTGACAGTTTGACAAACATGACTCTGTAGGCCTCTCTTACACACCTTTAGCTCTCCTGTCTTTGCTGTTTCCCGGAAGCGTCATAATGTTCACACCACTCGGACTGTGAAAGTAACAATTAAATAATGCTAACGCACTGCTTATGCCCTCCAAACACTGCTGCCTCTCGCTGGGTTTTAGGATTGTGCTGCAGTGGCCTATAATGCCGTGAAAAATGGCTTTCCATCAAAAGTTAATCTAAACATAGAAGCTTACATAAGACGGAGCACCACTTGAGGATCTTTTGCCGCAAAGCCAAGGACTTATTGCTATTCGAAAAGAGAATAAGGACATTATTCAAACAAATCAGCAATGGAAATCATGCAAATGTATGCATGTTTGCATTTGCACGTTGAGCACTAAGATTAATAGACAAAGAAGTATCTGCTTTCTTTTTGAAGCAAAGCATAAAAAGAAGAGAATGTATTATGGAGCATCTGATGATGATTCATGGCATTTGGCTTTGTGTGTAGAATGCAGTCAGTCAGTGAAAAAAGCACAGTATGTGCCTGCAACATTTAAACATTTAAAGAAGCTCACAAAACAAAAAAAGCAAATGTCTAAATGATCGACTTGGGCTGTCATCTGACTGCAACATTTTCAATCAGATGAATTACATAATATGCCAGTTATTCAATGCAATTAGTTGCATTTATAAATATATAAACAATATTAGAAAATTATACACAAATATAATTTTATTCTTTCTTCTTGATTTGTTTAAAAAATTGGAACACAATTTAATGTTGTTTAAATTTGTCACTGCTTTTCTCACAGATTTAGTGTAATACAGGGTATGGGGAAAAATGCATATGTCTTGCATTGAATTTAAAATGAGCACCTTGTTGTGCTTTGTAGTGTTAAAAAAAAAGATAACAGCTTGAAAACTTTTTTTTTTTTTTTTCAATCAGCAAAAACCTTCCAGATGTCTTTTTAAAAAACATATTGTGTGTTATATATTATGTGTATATATAATATCCAACTCCTCTGTCAAATAAAAAACATTAACTTATTGGTTTTTTTTTAAATGTATTTATTTTCCTTTTTTTTATTATTATAATTGAGAAAAGGCAGCCATTACTTTCACCTAGGTTTACTGCAAGTATAACATACACCATAAATCAAATTATTTATTTACATTACAAATGAAAAGACACCATTTCTTAGAACGGTGACTCATGACCATTACTCAGAAGGAATCTCTCAGGAATCTTCAGGTCATTTTAGACACGAGACGGCAAAACTTTCAGAAGCTTGTTCTGAGAGAGCAGCTCTTGTGCAGTGCTGTATGGTAAACATCTGGAGAAACGGCCCTAATGTGAAAGTCAGGCCAAACTTAACAAAGAGCAAACTGTTGCTGAGCAACGGCAGGAGCGACAGCGCTGCTCTTCATATTCCACAGCAAACACGGACAGACTGAAAATCCTACCTGCTCTCGCTTCATCTCAGTGTAATACGCCAGTCTCTGAGGTAAACCTGAAAAGGATACGGCCAGGCACGACTGGTTTTCGGTTGACTAGTGCGAAGGACAACTCCGTCTTCAAAAACACAGCCGAGGACTTTATGATGTGCTGCCCGAAGCGAAACGTGGCCATAGTGGACATCAGTTCCTGTGAGAGACAGAGACGCAATTTTAACCTTCAATGACAAACAAGTGACAAAATTATTTAGTATTACTTCATTATGTGCATGCACACTTATTTATTTATGTATTTAAAACTATTTAAAATCAGAAGTACTTTAAATGAAGATATTATAGTGCACTTTTTATATGTATATTCTTCTATATATATATATATATATATATATACACATTATAATGAAAATTTAAGTTAATAAAATATATATATATATATATATATATATTCTTTGATAGTAGCAGCACAATTGATAGTAAATTACAGAATTACAATTAAAGAAAGAAAGGTTTTTTTTGGAATCCATCTCCATTTTGTTTAAAAAAGCATTTTTGTGTATTTCATAAACAATTAAAGTCTCTGTGCACGTATAAATCGTTTAATGTATTTGTGAATAATTGAACAGATCCAGACAGATAAAGAAGCATTACGTTAAATGACCCAACAGCTCAGGACACCACAGTTAACTAATGTGATCACACATCCTATTAAGTTGAGTTTTTAATTGTCAACATGTATCCATTCTATATTTCTTCTCTGCTTTCAGTGCAGATGAAAGCATTTCATATAGCAGACCTGAAGTAAACAAATTGATGGCGAGCTATTTTAAAACAGTCTCAATGGGAGATGTCAATGATAAAACGAACCTCTGAAACAGCAAGAGTTCAAACAAAGAACAATCCATAAAGAAAAAAAGCAGGGTTCTTGTCACATTGGGAGGGCTTTTCAATGCCCACCATTATAAACAAGCATCGAACCAAAAGATCAGCGTCCTCTTGCTAAATTTAAACATCTTCTCCAGGGAATTTCAGTTCGCATTGATCAGCTAAAAATATATTAATGCGGTCGCGTTACCCATCCCAAGTGGAATTAAAGTAACAGTTTGCCCTAACAAAATGACAAATCTGTCATAATTTACTTACCCTCGTGTCTTTTATTAGATTTTCTTTCTTTCACAGATAATGACAGAACTGTCATTTTCAGCTGAACTATCGCATGATGACTATGTCCTATTTACCAAGCGAAACAAATGTCAAGCAATCAGAACATTCGGCATGATAAAGTGAGAAAAACAGCCATGAATGTTCCTAAGAAATGTAATTATATTTAATAACCAAAGGGAGTTGGGCTTTTATATGTGCATGAATTATTATAATGAGGTTAAATTAAGTCTATGCGGACAGAGGAGGAGGAAGAAGAGCAGGACAAGGGTGAAGATAATGAGGAAGATTCACACCTCACAGATATACATACAAGCATGGGTGCACTCTCTCTCAAACACACACACACGTGAATTATTCACTAATTATACACTAAAAACCTCATTTTCTTTCCTTCTAAAACGCTCAAACAGAAACACATATAATTTAGGATAACATGGCAAAAAGGACCCATACTGTGCCTTGGACGATGTCCCAGAGGACGAAATCCAAAAAAAGAATGAAAATGAAGGAAGGTGGGGGGGGGGGGGAGCAGAAAATGTGTGCATACCAGCTGTCTCGGGCATTAGCCTCCTCAACAGATTCCAACAATCCCGCAATTAAGAATCACAATGCTGCAATTAGCATGCCACAGTTTGCAATGACCTAATTAATGCGGATCTCCCACGCTTGCCATTTTGTTCAATGTCAGGTACAGTAACACACACACACACGCGTGCATTCCGGCACTCAGCTGTGATTCGATATCAACATTTCGATCAAACGCACTCGTGACTGGGCGCGCAGCAGTGACGGTCACGCATGATTCGCTGGGCCTGCATTCACGCGGCGTTATTGCGCCGGTTGCGTGTTTAATCCTTATCTGTAACCTTGACTGCACAGATTGCTGCTCCAGCGTGTAATCGCTGAAATCCAGAAGCCGGCTCACCACCACTGATACATCATTTACCGGCAGATACAATAATCCCTAAACACGTGCACACATACTCCAAGGATCATTCAATGTTTCGTTTTTATTGTGAAATATGTGGACGTGGTAAACATTTACGAAAACAAATGGTTATGGTATGTGATGTCGTTTTGTTTTCCTCACATATTGAATTTTTCATTATTCTCATTAAGGCTGTGCAATTAATCAAACTTAAAACCATTCGTTTTTAATTACTGCGATTTAGGCTTTTTAAGTAATAAGTAGGCTTATACAATATAGAGATGCATACAGTACATACGGGCCGAGTGCAGGAAAGGAATGAAGCATAGTTTGGATTCAGGAGGGCAGATGTCACAAACTCAAGCAGTCAAGCGGTTATAGTACAAGCAATGTACTGCAAAACCAAGGTACCGTATATCTGCTGTATAAGAAACAGCATGAGGAGACTGTAGAAGCTATATAAGAAAACAAGATGCTGTCGTTGTACAGAAACCTCCGTGGCATGGTAAAATTAGACTACATTTTTTTGACTTTATGAAAATATATAAATGACGGCTTAATTTACATTTTGTTTTAAGACCACATGTATCGTTTTTGTCACTGGTGTTAACTTCTTTAGCAATATTAAAAATTATTCATTAAATATTATTTCTCAACATTATTTTTACTTCAATTTTCTTCAGCAGATATACAGTAGTAAAAGAAATAAAGAAATAAGAAGATAATGTAATACTTATTTAATGTAAAAGAAAAAGAACAGTACAGTAACACGATAAATCACCAGAGACCTTCAATCAATCAATCTCTTTTATTTCTATAGCTCTTTTAACAATACAGATTGTAGCAAAGCACTGAACATGATCAAATAGGAGAACAGAGTGATGGTAATGTATAACGATGAGAATTAAACTATTTATTTATCAAATGCCAGAAACGGTCTCTGTAGTCAAGACGACGATAATCACTAGAAATCTGGTGTCCCCAAGCAAAGCACAGGATAGAAAGAGTGAATTTAAAATAGATCTTCCTTCATGGATCTTTAGAAAACAGGAAGGAAGAAGTCAAGTGATGTCATGAGTGTGATTTTTATTTCTAAATATATTGACGTAACTTCAGTGGACCACTTATCAACATATCATTTAGAATATTTATTCAGTATTTTGCTTTATTATGCCGTTTATGCCATACATTTGATAGTTATGAATACATTGTTGTATTTGAAATGATAGAAAACCTGTTTTAGACCTCAAAATACAGCAAGTTTCCTCTGCAGTATCGTGGAGCTTAGAATGTTTTATATATATATATATATATATATATATATTTAATTAACAACAAATATTGCCACACAGATCGTTCAAAAAGGTGTCATTGTTCAAATAACACATCGTTTTATTAAAAAAAAAATATGTATACATTTAATCGTGATGTGTTTTTCAATTGTTGTATATCTGTAAGGCCAGGGACAGAAAAATGTATGTTTCATATCAGAAACAGCATAGGGATTTATTGTACGCAGTGCATGCGTGTTTCACATGCATAAAAGTGCAATAACATTATTAGGATCTGCAGTTATCAAATATAAACCAAAAAAAGATTATAAGAAATAAACAGCAAATAAATCTAATAATGTGTTTGATCAGACAAATTAAACAACTGCAAAAATGTGTGCTAAGGGATAGAAAGAAGGAAAAAAAAAAAAAAAGAAATCAATAAAAGCAATCAAACAATATTTACTGATGCAAAAATGCACATGCAGCACAGAACAAAAATTGTCCAAAAACACGTTGCTCCATTAAATAGAGTGCTCCAGTCTTATCTTAAATCAATCACTACTGTGTATATTATAAATCACAGTCGTATTGCAATCAAAGCTTATTTGCCAGTATTTATGTTTTTGACTATTTTTTTTTTCATTTCATTTTAATAGAAAAACACACATTCATATATCAGTACTCACAAAATCAGATTTGATCAAGAATTCTGTATATACCAGACCATCCTCTCGTTTTTTATATGTCAGGGCTTTGCTTGCAGCCCCAACATGTCATGACCCCTTAAAACAAAAGGTTGACTACATCTCGACACTTCCTTGTTTTACACAGTGGCCTGCAAAGACATATCGACCACTTCCCCCCCGTGGAATTGAGCTCAGGTGTTCATAACTGCAAAGCCACTGAAATCCCTGTGACAGCATGAAACACATACAGGAAACATTATATCCCCTATCGTAACACAAACTCAAGGTCTTTAATGCACACGGCCAGAGAAGCACACAGCGAACGCTGAGGCAGTTCAAGCACTGGGCTGTTTTGTTTGTATTCAAACGTATCTGTTTACAGAACTGCAGTTAAACGTAATCATACAGGAGGAAACATGATTAAATAGAATAACTATAGAATGAATGTCATATGTGTTCCCGTATAAATTACATTTAAAAGAGCCAAATGATATATTCAGTGAAATAAGTTGAAAAATATAGTGAAAGCAGACCTTAGGCTATATCCATGCGAGTGCGGACCTCATCTCCAAGCAACAATATGACAGTAGCTCCTCCCTTCTGTGTATTGCTAACTCTCTGGATGGGTCTCAAAATCTAGTGTGCAATGTGAATATCTGTGTCTTTAATGGCCCTTTAATGATGTAAAAATGTAGTCACATTTAACATTGACAAATACACAGATTTCATAACGGGTTCTAGCCAGTGACACGGCCAGTGACTTCTACGCAGAAGCTACTTTCATAGCTACGCTTTTATCATAACATTTCTAAAAGTAGAGGCTTTTGTGCTAATGTGACTGCACCTTTACGGCTGTTCAAATATTATTGAGCAGAATCTATAATAATCAAATCAGGTTTATTGGAAAATTGTTACTCTACCTACAGTTTTGCTGAACTCCAAAAAAATGCACTGCTGCTTCCAGTTGAAGTGAATAGAGTGGTTACCCTGCACAGTACTATATTATGACCTAAAAACATTTTTAACATGGTAAACTAAACAAAATGTTGAAATTTGCATCACTTGCATGTATGTCTGTTCTGATGTAGTAAACTTGCTCAGGAGTGCACCTGGTACAGCATTGCGATACAGAGTGCCTTGAAGAATTTGTTGAGACAATAGATTTTTTGTTGTTTTGTTTTTTGCTTGTTACGAGTTTGTGTTTGTTCTGTTTTCTTTGATGCGTCTGTGTCTCTGCTATTTATATTTTAAATATATATAAATTGGGATCGTAGGATCCTTGTGAATCTTTTTGTTTTCTGTTTTAGTGTTGGGAGGTTAGGGCAGTGAATTGTATTTCATTTTATTTTATTTTAGGTAGCAAGGTAAAGGTTTCAAAACAAGAACATTTTGTTTGTTATTTTGACCTTGTCTGCTCCCAAACTTAAACTCCAAATAAACCTATTGTTAGTAAAATCTTTTGTCCATGCTAGTCTTTCCATGTTGACGTTCCCTAGACAGGGTGTAACATTGCTTGTTTCTGTTAAAACTACTGGTTAGAATACCATTACCATTTAGCACTGAGATACACTACATAGAACAATAAACAAATTTAGCCAGATTAAGATTAAACCGAACAAGCATTTAGTGTCACTCATGGGACATTCTCTTTGAAAGTGTTGTAAAATGTGCAAGACGCAACATAATATTATTTTGCAAAGATGTCACCACAGACCAGATTTTTTCCCCAATTAGCATAGGTTGGTAATAATAATGATGCTCAGCAGATTAGCGAACTCTGCTAATTATACTAGGATATAGTATTTTCAACGCCGTGTTTCTTGTATTGCTAAATGAAATTGCATTTCAAAACATCTTTTCAAAAGGATGGACGACGCTGAGGAAAACATCAGAGGTTAACATCAGACCAAGCTTCAATCTCTCATGTTGTTCATATGTTTGTATAAAGTAGCACCTTTAATCACTGGCTTCAAATTTTCTATTTGGTAACACTGCAGTAGACAGCTTTAAATATGAAGAGAGCTCAAAACAAGACAGCGCCTTTTTTAGACATCCCGTCTATGTCAAGCACTAGACTCTTTGCAATGAAAACAAGCTTTTTAACCATGTATTACAATTTAATAACATTGTAATAACAAAGCCAGCTGCATTCCAACACAATGGCATTGATGAATGAACTTCTAGTTGACTGTTGACGGAGTGTGGCGTTGCATAACATTAATCATGATGAATAACCAATGATTTACCACAAAGAAAGCACCGTGAGGTAAGAAAACATACACATTTGATTTCATTTTCCATCCAAATATGGCCTTGGGCACACTGTGTTTCATCTACCAGAGAAGAGTGGAAAACAGCTCCCAAACCCACCCAGAGAGCAGCGGGCTTCAGCTGTCAGTTTAGCTTGCTGATAACTAGAGTTTATTCAGGTAGCAGATGCATCCAGACAGAGGGCTAGAGGGAGTTCCCCTGTCTTGAAACGCTATCAGAAAGCAATGCAAGTGTTGAATCGTCGTCTCGTTAAGTTTGTTTGCAGGAGTGGTTTGGTAGCAAATAAGATCCCACAAGTACAGCTACATCAATAAGGCAGTGATGAAAGATTTCATCATCAGTTTAATGCTGACTGCCGAGCTCTGGTGGTTGCTCTGACAGTAATCGAGTCAGACATGCATGCGCGTGCATGTGGGCACGTTTGCGTCGAGGTGTTATTGTAATAACGACTAATTAAATGTGTTCACACCAAGAACCTGGGAGATACACGAAGGCAAAGGCAAGGCATCTGGATGTAACACGCTGCTTTGTTAATTATAGAATTCATAATCATTTGCTGTTCGAAATGAACAAATGACCTTACAAACTTCTCTGGAAATCAGCTGAATGCTACTGCACAGATGGTTGAAAAAACCGCTCAACACTTGCAGGTGGTTTGGCAGCATCTCTTTGTAAAGAGTTTGACGTTAAGCACTTTCAGAGGCCTTGCCAAAAGACTTTTACCATGTTAAATTCAAGCAACTGTGAGCCTACACTAAGTTTGCAAAGTCATATCTGGTATTTTTAGACAAAGGTGCAATGAGGTCCTGTCCAAATCGTCATCCCAAACCACTTACGGTCCTCCTACGAGTTACCACGTTATGATTATGTAAAAGCGAAGGCTGTGTGATATCTGAGAGCGATATCTGAGAGTGGTTTAATAACTATAATTAACCTAGTTCTCAAATAAAAGTGTCAGATTGTATCACATCTTAACATGGCAGCCTCCATGACCAGAGACTACTCTTATAGTACACCATTAATTTATTCCTTTCTTTGCTTTGAAGGTTTACTTTTCATTGTACAATATAGGCCCTTTTTATGTGAACCTGGACCACAAACCAGGTATTTTTTTTGGAGCAATAGTCAAAAATGCATTGCAAGGGGCAAAATCTTACAATTTTCCTTTATGCCAAAAATCAAAGATACAAAATACAAAGATTTTTGTAATAAAATATCTAAGAACCCCTTGCACAGTGTTATATATTTCATGCAGTTGTGTACTTACGTTATCTCAAAGGTTTTGTAGGATTTGTAAATTCAAAGATTTAGATAATGAACCATCCCTGTTCATTGTTGCCTATCAATTTGTAAAAACATGCATGTACGCAATACTGTATGTACCAAATAAATAATGTAAATGTATAATAGTTAAGGCTGGCAAGCTCCAGTAGTTACGCAACAATCTGGAAATCGGTAATAGATATCAGCATCTATAAACCTTAATTAATCAGATAAAAGGATGTTACTTGTACAGATGCAGGAATAATCAATGGAGTAGAGTTCAGTTGAGCAGCAATGTATGGAGCGCAACTAACACAATGTTCAACCAAGCAGCTGACTGCTGGTCAATGTTGTAAATTCACATAACCAACCGAACCAGATTCGAAATGCGCACAGCAAAGTCGAATCAAATCTACAGCTATAGCTGGGCAAACAAAATTTCTTCTTTTCTTGATCATTCAGTTCACTCAATGCCTTTAGTCCAGAAACACCACTTCTACAAGGTGTCAAAAATACTTTTCATTTCTTACGATGTATTTTTTTTTAGAAGCCGTGCTTTTTGCACTTTTGAATAAACAATATGCACACATCAAAATTAATTTTACGTTGCATCCTTATCTTTTATTATAACCAACACACCTCCATCTTCGTTGCAATATAGCAAGTCCCAGATGTGCTGGAGGAAAAATGTTATTTCTCTCTCTCTCTTATTTTCCAAAGAAACGTTTTTCATTTGCTTCCCATTTTCCCTTAGCGCTCCCTCCTCTGTTATTAAGATGAGGCTCATCCAATCTGCCACAACAAAAGGAAACTTCTGATTAACAGGTGCTGCTGGACGAGGGAGACAGTGTGTTTAAGCTTGTTTTAATTGAAAAACTCTTACAATGTAGCCTATATCACCTGTGTTTGAACACCAGCAAGCCAAGCGTCTGTACAGAAATCTTATTTAGATCCAATTTTCTGATCAGCACTGGCTTACCAGTAAAACTGTCAGGACGCTCTAAAGTTATCACACCATCATCTCATTCGCAGCCGTAAGAATCATCATGCGGAGAAAATATCAAAGGACGGAACGCAGATATAGTCGTCTTTTAAAAAGCGCAGGCCTACTGTAGAGGACGTGGTTTAAGTCCACAGCGCACTTTCAGTAAGAGCAATGGAACATAATGGTTTTGATTGAAATGTACTCTGATTCGTGCGCGGGGAGTATCAAAAGCAGCGGGTCTTGCAGGCCTCTGAACGCCCCCTCAAGATCATTGTATTTGTTATTCTTATTACCGGCAGATTTTCCTGGCGGGTATCTAGGTAGATAATGAACAATACTGTTGCCTCTATGGAAATTCGTGGAGTATTTATGACAAAATCAATCAGCTATTTAATGCGGCACTGGGATGACTTGGCTTGCGTGTCTGTTGTGTTCTAAGCAGTTCATTTAAATTTCACATTTTGCATGTAGCGTGCTCAAAGATTGCGCTTACAGCTGATCTGTGGCATGTGGTGATTCTGATCTTGGGTTCTGTGAAGAAGTGCCAATTTTTGCTGACTTAAATGCCAAAAGCTTGAAAGCTCACAGACTAGAAAGGGCTATCACATCAACAATCAGCCAAAGCTGTATAATGATTGCTCATGGGGCCAATGTATCACAAACTGACCTTCGACCTGAAGGCAGTCCTTCAGAAGGTTGACCCATGAAACCGGTGTCATGATGTATTGCATCTTTAACACTAGCTTACATACAAACAAATGAGGCATTTTTATAAAGGTCGAGTGATGATGGACTTTTCGATCTCCACATGAAAGGAAAACATTATGCAGCTTGCAGGAAAATAAAATATATATATATATATAAAAATTAACAATAAAAAGTTATTTCTTTATATCAAAATTTAAAATTTTCTCTAATACTATGTTTACCTCACAAAAAAAATAAAATAAAGACACAATAAGGTGAATTTGACTTTATGCTAAATTAATTATTTAACTATTGTGATTAATTTAATTATTATACTTACTATTAATAAGTTTAATAAGTTTGTATTTCGTATTACTGCATATAAATAGCAACTTATTTTTACTTATTAAACAAATTAAAATATTAATTAAATGTATAATAAATAATAAATTTAACATTTTGTATTACTATACTGTACTTCTAAAATTATAGACAAATATTTTTTTTAACTGCAATACAGTAATTTAATACAGTATACAGTATAATACAACAAGTATATTTTTTTTATTTATTCATTAGTTCATTCATTCATTTACTAATTATTAATATTATTATTTTGTGTACATATTTTGTTTACATACGTGTGTTCGCTTACATAACAAATACCTGCATGTAATTACATATGCAATTAATTTATGTAATTACATTCATTTTTACACAGTTGACCCATCTGTTCCAGCTTAGCCAACCTTTAAACCCACCAAACCACCTGCTACCTCAGCTCTGGATATTTCTAGGTAGGACATGTAGACCTATCAGTCATACACATCAAAGGATCCATCTTAAAAAATGTAGACATCTGAAAGAGGAAGCAGGATATGATACCTAACAAAATGTCAAAATCCACCCACCATTAGTAAATGAAAACAAAACTCTTTACATCTCTTAATGTGCCTATAAATACTGAGCTTTTTAACAACAGCAAAAAACAGCTTCAGAAAGTAAGGCAGCAGAAATGTTTAACCGGACTTAATGTCAACAAGACAAAGGAGCTCATTGGCTTCAGAGGCCAGATATGGATTCAGTCTGCAATGAGTATGGATGAGAAAACAATGAAACCACGGAGGCACTGATTTCAAATGACCTTACCTGAACTCTGAGAGGAAACAAACAAACAAACAAACAAACAGACAGACAGACAGACATGTAAATATGCCACACTGAAATTCACAATGGGCTCCAAATGCCTTTTGATAAAAGCAAAACATGGAAACACTCAAATGCACCTTTAACAAAAGGCCAGCCAATTTATGAATGCTAAACACCAGGCCTAATACATCTTACTCAGACTCAAAATATCATTGTTACTTTGGTCTAGTGCAGAATAGTAAATAACAGTATGAGCCCTTTCCCTTAGGGTTAAAGAACTCAAGAGATCCAATTTGTTGGTGTATGCAAGTCATTATCTCCAAGTGATCTGTCAGCAAACTTTTCAGGGACAGGGCATTAGTTGCGAAAATGAGATTAGGTGAACAAGCAGAGAAGGATAAAGTCCATCTAAAGGAGCGCAGAAAGGATTAAACCAACGGCGGGGTCACTGTCTTCAAGCCTACAGGGCTCCCAGAGGAGCCCCCAACGGCCTATTGATGACTTTGTCACTTTGACCTTTCACATGATGGAGGGCTTGTGGGATACTACACACATTTCAACGGCAGCACTAATGCAGCAGAATCCTATCCTGTGAAAAATACAGTGCTTACTGTACATGAGAGCAGAGGACCATAATTCAAGACCAACAGATCCACGACAACAGGAATACAGGAGTCCTTCATCAAGCAAATGAACTAACAGCAGACTTTAGACTCCTGCGTGTGTGTGTTTGGCGACACTTGAGATGTAGCATATGTCTCAGACACATGGGATAATTGATTTAAGGGGAATGCGATTCTTCATCAGGGACGTAAGAATTGATTATGATTTCCCCAGCAGCACGCTGCAATCTCATAGGTCATAATCGTTGATCCTCTGCAAATACTGTACGAGGATCCAATTCATAGCTGAATGGTCTCAGTATCCAGTTCACAGTAATAAACCAAATCAAATCCTGCCTCTAAGATTCAAGACGCTTCTGTAACTTCATTTGGAAACTAATTGTTGTTGCAGCCCTCCAACAACTTTTGACCAATGAATTCCCTTTTTTTCTGCTTAATGGTTACTGGATGGAGACTTAGAGATGCACTCCCTAAGAGAAATTTCAAGAAAAAATGGCAAAACATTATCTTGACTATATGAATTGCCCATACTGTAAATCTGTAAAGACTGTTCCACTGCATTCGACCAGAACATGTTGTGTTGCTCGCAAAACTTTAGCAATTCTTTCACAATTTTGTTGTGTTCACCCAAGACGCACTATTATATCGACAAAAGTTTTTGGACACCTAACCATTATGCCAACAGGGACTTTAACAATACCAGGTTAGACATTAATATAAAGTTGGTCACCCATTTGAACAGATTCTCCTCATCTGCAAGGCTTCCCACAAGATTTTGTTATGTTATGTTATTTCGGTGGAAATCCAGCAGAGTATTTTTTTGAGGTCAGGCTCTGTTGATTGTCGAGAAGGCCTGGCTTGCAATTTCTGCTCCAGTTCATCCCAAAGGTGTTTTGATGGGGTTGAGGTCAGGGCTCTGTGTGGGTCAGTCAAGGTCTTCCGCACCAAACCCTTCTAACCATGTCTTTACGGACCTTGCTTTGTGCAATAGGGCACAGTTAGAAAAGGGTCTTACCCCGGTCTGTTTCTGCAACATTGGAAGCATTGACTGAAATGTCTTGTTATGCTAATGCATTAAGATATCCCTGAACAGGAATTAAAGGGACTAGTCTAACGCCTGAAAACAGCTCCTTACCATTATCCTTTCCATCAAAAAAATTTCAAGTTGGCACAATGCAGTCAGGCAATTACTGTTCTTCTGACATTCACCAACCCCTGCCTTTCCCATCAGACCCCCAAAGAGAGAAGATCTAATTCATCACTCCACAGGAATAGGTTTCCACTGCTCCAGAGTCCACTGGTGGTGTGCTTCACACCCTCCATCCAACACTTTGCATTGTATTTGGTGATGCGAGGCTTGCATGCAGCTGATCGGCTACTGAAACCTATTCCATGAAGCTCCTGCCATGCAGTTGTTATGCTGATATTAATGCCAGTGAAAGCTAGGAGGTCTTTAACAGAGCATTGGCGACTTGTATGCATTATGTGTTTCAGCACCCTGACTTGCTCTGTGGCTTTATGCGGTCTTGAACCATGAATTATCTAGTAGAAAAATATCAAAAGCAGACTTATTGTAAGTTGGCATCCGATCACAGCACCATGTTTGAATGCAGCTCTCAGCTGGGACCCTTTTTTAATACATTTTTCACTGTAAACGCAGATTGCATTGGCTAGTTGCTTTATTTTATATACCTCTGGCAATGAACCCGACTGAAAAAACTGAATTTAATAATTAAGAGGTTTGTCTCAATATTTTTGTCCTCATAGCTTATTTTGCATTTGCTGACAAAAGCACAGAAATATAGTTTTTTCTTCCTCCCACATATTATTTACCAGAGATCTTCAACCCTGCTACTGGGAAACCCTCTCCTAAAAAGTAGAATTCCAGCCTTCTTCAGCACACCTGTCTGTGTATTTTCAAGCAATCTTGAGGAGCTTGATTAGGGTTGTAGCTAAACTCTGCAGGACAACGGCTCCCCAGAAACAGGGTCAAAGACTTCTGTTATTTACCATTATTGCTTTTGCATAATCCCAAGAAACTTTATGTTTACATGCAAAAGTTTTACCAACACAACACCTTTTTTTTCAATTGAAAGTTTTGCAAGTCAAGACAAGCACTGAAATGTAACTCTTGCTTCCATCTCCTATTTTTATTCAACATTTTCATATTTAATTGATAATGTTTTAATAAATAGCTATGGATTTTGCTATGGCATTACGTTTTTATGTGATTCTGGACCACAAAACCAGTCTTAAGACGCTGGGGTATATTTGTAGAAATAGCCAAAAATACACTGTATGGGTCAAAGTTATTGATTTTTTTTTGCTCCAAAACTCATTCTGATATTAAGTTAAGAAGATATTTTGATATCTAGATAAGTTATACATAACTTTATAGATTGTGTTTA
>JAUYWG010000045.1:4338147-4348521 GCA_034779775.1 Enteromius afrohamiltoni
AGCTCATAGGAGCTTAGTCTGGCCAAGCTACTTTACCAGCTTTTTTTACTTTACTTAACCGGCATCCTTTAGATGTATACTACTGGACGAATCTACACCCAATCAGACCACTCCTTCCAGTTGAGCTCGTTTCTGGTAGTACAAAAATGCTTTAAAATGGCAGCTTTGCCAGACTAACTTTCCTCGCGAAATTGAATGTAGCGTCACAGGAAGCATGGGCGGGCCCAGGCTAATATATTAGGGCTGTCAAAAATAACACATTATTTTTTGTTGTTAATTACATCAATTTTTTTAACGCATTTCACATGTGCGCAGTGTGACAAATTATTTGTCAGGAAAGTGGGGTAACAATTGCCTTGGAGTAACTGCACATTGCATCAGTTACACGTGGGAACTAAAGTCTTTCATGCTGGCTGTATTAAAAACTGAGGAGCGTCATTTTGCGGAGGCTTGTAAAGAACAGTTCCTGTCTGTTGCACCAAAGTGGGGCCAAAACGTCAACCATTGGAGTGTACATAAGTCAGGGTCTGTCGGGCCCTGTCTGAAATGGTAACATCTGAAGACATCTTAAGACACAATATTAAATACATTTTTATATTTTAAAATTTTATATTGCGTTTAGATTTTTTTTTTGAAAATGAGCCATTTTCAGCAATCAGCAAATTTCTTCAAGGAAGATCTGCATGAATCCAGGTTTGAGGTTGTACATATGACATAAACCCACAAACCTAAAAATGTGGATGGCCATTTTCATTGTATGACTGAACCTTGACAAGACGTCTGTGTAGAAGTTCACCTCACAAACCTCAGCACTTCAGATCATCTCTCCTGTATTTGTCTGAGCATCTTAGCATTCCCTTTGTGTCAGAGAGCCCACAAAGACGAATTCATCATCCTCTACCCAAAACCACATTGCCCCATCCTCCTTATACATAAAATACCCAAAACCGCTTCAGCTGTCAGCAAAGCATTGCATGAGATTTTCAAAGTGCCAGCAAATCATAGAAAAGACAAAAAATGCCCTTGAAAAGCCAGCCTACTGTAAAAACTAGCGCAAAACACCTGTACCATGCAACGCTTCCTGCCTCCATCCTACTTTTTGCTCCAGTTTAGAAAAACCCAACTGATAAATGAGCCCGAGGACAAGAAATCCTTTTAATCAAACATGTTTTATGAACCTGTGGCCCTTCTCTGTGCCCGTCCTTCATAAAACTAATACATAGACGGACATACTGTACACTTTTACGTAAATATTTTCATTCCAATGTACATGAATTATGAAAATTAATGAGTACGCACACTGGAAAGATATAGTAGAGTATTGAGTGCTTACGCCTCTAATCATAAATCCACTAATACATTCAAAGCCGGACCATTATATATTACCATCCTCTGAGAAATGAACACTGAAGAAATTAATCTTTTCTCACTGCGAGTTTTTTTCGACGTGTATGGTTTTGAATTGCATTGGCTAACCTTGCACTCATAAAGCAAAGCCTATAAGGATCATCCTTAAGGCCCCAAATGGTACAAATTAAACGGCACGATTTGAGGTTACATTAAAAATGAACATAAAGGTTTGTGAGGTGTGGAGGAACTGCTATTGAAGGGGTTCCAACAGGTTTCTAACAAGTTACACAGCGGAAAGATGTGTCCTTGTCGAAAAAGGGCCATTAATTAACGACACTTGGTTGACTCAAGATGTACTGGAAATAAAAAAGGAACATTTCACCACCCATATGACTTAGGGGAACATATTAATATATACGATTGTCTAAATGTCATATAGAAATGAGTAAAACTTTAACCACATGTCAACTAGTAATTATTAGAGTATTATTAGACTGCTTAATATCTTCTAACACTTTATTTTGATGGGTCCACAACATGTTGACTATCCGAAACTTTGTAAGTATATGTCAACTTATTCTACTAACCCTAAATCTACCCTAACAGTCTACTCTGAGAGTAGTAAAGTGTAAAATAAAGCGTAACCGAATGGGGTAACATTTTAGTTTAGAGACCATTTCTTAACTAATTGTTTGTTAGCATGCCTATTATTAGCATATTGGTCATTAATAAGTACTTAGAAAGCACATCTGCATAATCATGTTCTACATCTCTAAATCCTGCCCGATGATTAACTTAACAACTGATGCAAAAGTAATAGTTAATGGTTTGTTATTAGCGAGAATTGGACCATAAAATGAAAGAAAGTGTATCCATATATGTTTGCATCATGACAACAATATCTGGAAATGTAACAAAAATTTGGTAAATTGGTAAAAATAAGTAGGTAAGCTGTATGATTATATATGATTAATGGAACATGTTCAAATACATGTTAGCTAACCTTTCATATGCATATCATGTCTTTAAAATGAGAACAAGCTGACGAGAGTGACCTACACCGAAACCTTAAAGAAGTGTAAATGTTAAGATTCACAAGTAATGTGTTGAATGTGCGCTTTTCATTAGCGGAGAAAATCCATTTGGCTAATCCACCATATCCATGCAAATGTGATGAATTCGAGTGAATAACACATTTTTGACAAGTGTGTTTTCAGTGTCTGTTAATGAATAGTATTCTGCAGTATCTACATCAAAGTGCTTTGAGTTGGCCGGTCGGACAAAAGCAAAGAGCTTAGGAGAAAAGCTAGAACTTCGTAAACTATGGCACGGCGAAGACATGGAACAGAACAAGTCGTGTGCAATAAGATTAAAACGATAATGAGGGTCATTAAAGATAATCTTTTTATTTCTGACAGAACACGGAGGGATATTTTTGATGCATTATCTCTAATCTCTAGATTCTTAGTCTTATGAATTACTTAGTCTATGTGCTCTATTGCTTTGAAACTACTACTAGCCTGGATTTCCCTTTGGGGACCCATAAAGTCTGTCTGTCAACCCATCAATCAACCATTGACACCTATGTATCTTAATCTTTGTGGTATAAATTCTACAAATATCCAATGCTGGTCATGAAAGTTATGAACATTCCATAAACACATGTTTTGAATAAAAATGTTAATATATAGCACACATACATAACAAAAACTTTTATTTTGGATGTTTTTATTCATTGTACAGTAATAACAAAAAAAGTGAATTAAGAAAAATAGCATTCAATTAATCAATTGAAATGTTCTATAAATCACATTGTGTTAAGACATTTTCCTGTGATGCACGTCTACCTTTAGACGTAAACTAGTGAACGTGCAAAAACTGTGCTTTAAGAGAAATCATTTTTTTAATGTCCACAGAAGAGCTCATAGCTGAAGAAACACCCACATACACTTACCAAACTCCTTCACTTTTAGGAAAGTCGCCAGCTCATTTTAACCAAGCGGATCTGCTATACTGTCAAAAAGTGTTTTTGTAAATGGAGCTGTTTATCCCAGAGTTGGTTTTACAGCAGTAGACTCAACTAGTCCACAGGGGCACTGGATAGACCGGACTGTCAGTTCATAAGCATCCAGTCCTGCCCATCTACAGAGCAGTGGGCCACATAATTCAACCCATGAGCTGTTCTATAGAAGGGATTCCAGACGTACATGCAGAAAGCTATCTGTCCAAGCTGTCAGTTTGGAGTGTCCCTTAGGCCGAATGACAACACAAGACTGAATAAAACCACACTGCGCTACAACAAGGACTTAGTGGGTGGAGTGGGGAAAAAACAAGCTTACTCAGTGTCAGATAATGAGCTTGTATCAAACCCCAACCAGTTTTACCCAGAGCACAACAGGGGAGGATAAATTGTGACTATTTACACATTAGACCATTTATTAAAACACATTAGAGGAAAGCTTATTCGTTCATGAAACTTGACTGTAATGAACGAGAAATAAAAAACATCAACGGCTGAAAGAAAACATCATTAATAAGTGCATTTATCATATACTTTCTGTTTGCAGATTATGTTATATAGATGTCACGCTCAGCTGGAGCTGCCAGCTAAAGACTGGGTTTGTCACTCCAGCTTTTCTATGTAATGTGTTTTGTGTCTGTTTCATTCCTGGACTCCATTCCCCAGAATGCACCTCTACTTCACAGCTGTTCTAAATTAGGTTCAATGATTCAATCAGTACCACCTGTATATATACCAGTCTGTTTGTTTGTCTGTCGCCGTCCATTGCACTGTCTACCCTGTTGTTTTCCACTCCGTGTTATTCTCTGCGTTTCGACCTGTTGTTACCGACCTCGCCTGTTTTTGAACACTTTTCAAGCATTGTTCTAAATCGTTATGTGTTTTCCTAAGATTTAATGGAATACTAATACTGCTGTCCAAAAAAATCATAAATAAACAGCAGTTGAGCAATAAATAAATATGTTAAAGTTAGCAAGTTTTTATGGTTACACTTTATTTTAAGGGTCCAGAATAATGCATTAGTTAAGCATTAATTAATGGTTAATTTGTTCACAATTAAGCATTAGTTGAGCAAAAACACACTAGTAATTAATGATTAACCTAACATTGCAAGAGCCTACACATTATGCATCAGTTAAGCACAGGGGCGGAGTGGGGCACTAAAATTCGCACCGGCCCACCCCCCTTTAACCCCCTGGGTTCGGCAAACGCAACAACCGGCTGTTATTCGTTAAGACGTGGGTGAAAAGGAGCTAACCTGTTCTATTAAACTTTTCACTACTTGCTTGCTAGCAGGGTGCTAGTCTCACCACAACGCCTTTACTGGAGGTCTTTGCATACAATCTTGAGCCTAACACCGCTCATCACTGACAGAATTCCCAAGGGGAATTCAAGAAAAAACAAACAAATCAAATTGATTCATGGTCACAATTATTTTTTTAAATTTGTGACCATGAATGTTCTGCAGGATAAACTAACCATGACATAGACACCGAGCGTGAGCAGCTGATATAAATACTGGTTGGACGTACAGGGGGAGGAGTTTACAGTTAGTAATTTTTCACTTTTCACTGAGAATTGAGTAACGTTAACATCAATAATTCTGATAAACTCAGGCCTGTCGCGTTCGGCTCGCAGCTGCTTAATTTGTGCTCTGCTGTGTAAATCCTTCGTCCGGCCCACCGGGAAAAGTCCAGACTCTCCGGATTGCCACACCGCCCCTGGTTAAGCATGAACAAGCATTTAACGAATGATTATCTGAACATTTAGTAAGGGCACATTAGCCATCATTTACAATTCATTAGTCATTTTAAAGACAAACATTTATGCTATAAGTAAACAAAAACAATGCATGTATGTCCTTATTTTGTGACAAACACAGGGGTCATTTAACTATTTCTATTTTATTACACTGCATGTTATGTTTACATTGGAAATTAATTTAGAATAGGGAATCACATTTCCTTAAATTAGTGGCAGTTTAGCCTTAATTATTACCTTATATTAGTCTATAAACTTAAATGTTACACAACAGGTGCCATAATTAAAATGGATTTAAGTTTCACTTTAGAATAGGGGGTCAAACTCTATTTATTAGCACTATATTAATGGTAGTTTAGCCTTAATTATTAGCTTATCCTAATCAATAAACTCGAATATCACTAAATACTGTAAGTGTCATAATGTAGATTCAGAACAGGGGGTCAAATAGTCTTTATTACAATGTTTTAGCCATATATAATTGCAAACCAGCAGTAAATAAACATAATAACATTAACATATGTGTGTGTGTGTGTGTGTGTGTATGTCTGTGCGCGTCTTAAGTTGTTAATAATGAATAGAATGTTGTGACTGTACATTCAGTTAATTATTAATTACTAGCTTATTTTTATTTATAGCATAAACAAATTTATAGTATGTGTATTATGCAATTCAACAAAATAAATGTAAAAATTAAATAAATAAAAATGTGCAGTGAACTGCTACATCATTACACATGTAAGAATAAGCCCATAAAGAGGAAAAATGTGTTTCATTATTGAATTTCCCCACTTATTCTGAGAAACAAAAAGAGACAAGTAACCACAAAAGGAAAAACAAATATTTAAAAAAATATATTTAATACCTACATTATCTGGAGGAAAAAAATTAAATAAAAAGAATGTATTAGAAATAAAAGAGCAGGATTTATATTAATTGCATATTTCGACTGAAAGACGCACAGTAAATACAAGTTAAATGCATAACTTAGACTTCTCTGTTCATAAATATTGGTTCTTTTGGCATAACTACAAAAAGATATATAATTTAAAGGGTATATGCGCCATTATATAGATATAATAAGGACGTGACCGTGATCAGCTCAACTATCTCTACCTAATTCCAAGGACATTCCCTACATAGTTTTCTGCATTTACTGTAGTTTTATGCATGTACTGTAGATCCATATGAATAATTAGGAGACCACTAGTCTGAGCAGGCATACTTAACCCCTGCACTGAAAGTGAAGTCAAACTGCGTTTTCCTCTAAAGGTTAGATAGAAAATGGAAATTATGATTTCATGGAGTTTATTCTCACCGAAGGTCTGCGTGACAGCAGGGGTGAGACACAGAGGTGACAGACAGGACCACCACGACAGCCAATTAAGGGTCTGGAATAAGAATGACCAGGGGATAAATAAAGGATGAACCAAAAAAAATGAGTGTGGTGCACACACTGTGAACTCAAGGTGAAACTGAGTAAGTAATTATGATGGAAACAGGAGTCACTTGGCTTGGGGGTGGGGGGGACGACAGTGTCTGGGGTTGAAATGTGCCCAGTAATGAGTCTGGCTACTGAGACGGGAAGAGAGGAGGAACAGTTTCCTCTTAAGCAGGTCTTTCCCCAACTGACAGAAATGGATGCAAAGACTGCACAGAGGTGTCTGGGTTTAGCAGGTCACAGGGTTGATTTTTTTGAGCCCGAATTGGAGACAAAAGCTCTATGTTTAACCAAAGAGAAAGGAGCAGAATTAAAGTTAGCATGACACATTGGCTCTTAGGCTCAAGGTCAGGAATAATGCTTACTTTCCAAATGTCAAGGGTCACTACACAGTGGAGAAATGGCTTTAAAAACAGCAGCAACCGGAATGAAGTCACAGACACATGTATGAGCATAAATAATAAATAAATTAAAAAGTAATAATAATAAAAATAATAACAATCTAATAAGAACATAAATGCCTTATTTTTTTTTTTTTAATTCTAACTGATTTTAATTTGTCAATTTTTTTTAATATATTAATGCACTGTTTAGAAGGGGGGATGGAGAAAGAATGAAGCTAATTTCACAGCTAAAATTGTATTTAAGTAAAATAACACTATAACACCACAAATGTGGAACTGTCATGAATTCTGGAAAATGTGTGATAAAAAGAAATCTATACCAAATAAAAAACAAGAAAAATAAAGAAATAAGGGGAACAAATAGTATGGCAAGGTAAGGGGAAACATTTGTTTTTAGAATGTGATAATATAACAAAAAATAAAACTTAGAAAACATTAAAATCCTTCACAATAAACAAATCAATTTAAACCCAACAACAAGCAATCAGCAAGCTAAGTGCCATCAAGTCCTAAACGTTAGCATCTGGGTGCTTTTGATAATTGCATCAACCGATTAGAAGCATTCAGTCATTGTTCAATGGGTTGGGAGGGTAATCAAGAATTTTCCTCAGAGAAGTGCTAATCATTTAGTATGAGTCTTGTTGATGATAATACAATCATCGAATACAAAAAAAAAACCCCTTTCTCATGGTTGACACCAAGTTCGTATCTGCCACTCTCCATTGCTTTTCAAATACAAATTAATCACTCTTGATCTCACCCGCCTCAGTCAGTCAAAACAACACAGCGTTCTCATTAAATGTAGATGTTGGAAGGGAGTAGAACAAACAGATAAATACAACAATAATAATAAACACTAAATGCAGACAAAACAGGCTAAGCTTCGCGGTCTGTAATAGAGAACTGGATTGCTCAAGCCGCCGCGCACATCCCATACGTTCCATTGATTTAATAAGAAATCGAATGAATTCAAAGAGAAAACATCACCTAACAAGTCAGCGTTTTCAAATCCGAAGTATGACTGTACTGTCTTCTCTGGAATTTCCCCTGCTTATTAAAAAAAAAATTGCGAACATCAGATGAACAGATCAGTGCTCACTTTTAAATCTAAAGAATGATTTATGCTTTGTATACAAACATACCTTTATTCGCCTTGTACTGTTATTCATTGTTTACATAATTTTGTTATAGTTTGCTTCTTCGTGCAGTAGTCTAACTGCAAATGTTTCAACAATGATTTTGTTAGCAGTATTAAAGCAGGTAATGACTTCAATGTTTGTTAAATTAATTATTAATTAAGCACACGTAACATGTAGATGGTAATGTTAGTAAATGTGTGTGATCTTAGAGAGTCTGAAATACATACATGATAATTTATTTAGAGAAATAGCTGACTAATTACATACAGTACGTACATGAAGCTTTATTTCAAAATGATGCATAGCTTTTCATTTCATATTCAAATACATTTCTGATACTAATAATTTCGTGTTGAATACTTCCTGAATAACTGCACACATAAAGAAATGACTGATTCGCTTCAAATCGGATGATTTGGGTCATCGGTTTGCCTGTGACTCGATGGTGCTCTCTGCTGCAAGGGAATAGTGAGATGGCAGATCGAACACTTCCGGCGGCGTCACTGGCTGTCGGCAGTTTAGATCGCGATGATTATATAGATCAGTGGGTGTAATCAAGACTTGTACTAGCTTAGAATTTTACAAATTAGCCAAGAGCTTTTCGAACTCATTAAAAAGTGACAGTTGGTCTGGAGTTCCAGATGGTAAACGATACAAACCATTAACACGAGGCCATCACAACAACATAACTCCTACACTTCAAATGCATCTCCCACAAGGTAAAAACACATAAATATAGTCTACATCCAAAGCTGTGTCTGGAAGCGCCATTTAGTCCCTAAGGCACACTGATTGATCCGTAAAAACCGTATGAAAACAGCACAGCTGCACGGAATTATCTATGTAATGGCATTTAATTGTGGGCAAGGATGTGGAGGATAGTTTTTGAGAACGACACATTAGCGGACTGGAAGCGCTGAGAGCAACTGGCCATTTAATCAACAGTCTCATGGTGATATGTAGTTATTCTGACCCCTGAATATGTCGGTGCATAAATCACAATGAAAAAACAGCAGTTACCATGGTGAAGAGATGAGAGGGGACTTTATAGTACGTCCTGAGAGTACAGAAATACTACACAAAAGCAGACGTCTCTGGGCATTTATCTTTTCATATTCATCCCAACAGGCTACATGCCTGTTTCACTGAAGCTAGAAGGCTAGATTTCTGAATACGCATTCAACGCCTGTCAATTTAAACTACAAAAACACAAAGTCAAAAGAGGGAGAGGCTATTTCTTTGCGTTCTGGATTTATCCAACTCAACTAGCTACTGTGTATCCAGCTTCAAAAGCTTATTCAATACAGTGTCCTCTGTAAACAGTTACAATCATTCAAGGACAATATACATTTCCATAACAGGGTCGTGCCACTAGACTTCATTCTGAGTTTTGATTGCTTCCAAACAGCGAGCTAAAAGAAACGGAGGTCGTAATAAATGTCTGAAGAGTGGTTTTGTTTTCATTAACAGCTCTCAGAGATATTCACCACACCTTATAGCTCCTTTGAAATGCAAATATGAGCTCAATTACATCAAAACAACTTTCTGCAGTTTTTCATCCTAAACTGTCTATGCGCATATTGCGGTTGCCAACATTATTTACGGAAATTGAATTGTACCGTTCTAATTTTGCACAATAAAGTAAACATGATCTGTAGAGATATGATTAATTTGCATTTATATTCAACACAAACAAAACAATTTATGATGAGAAAACACAAACATGTTTTAAACAGAGATTGGCCGTCTCTGGGGAAATAGCAGCAAGCATTAGTTTAATGAATACAGCCTTGTGGATTAAACTGAATAACCTTGCTGTCTATTTAAATACCTGGTATGTACAGTATCCAGGTAATATGGTTTCAAATTATTTGATTTTATATTTACTAAAAGTTTTCTATGTGTTGTGTTGGATTAAATGGTTTCCCAGTGTCAACTGTTTGAGCACTAATTATAAATATATATTAAAAAAATGCTCAACGGGTGACATGCCTGGGGAGTATGCTGGCCATGCAAGAACTACCCACAATAAAAGGCCACCCTGGAATGTGCAGTTTTGTCTCACAGCAAAATGCCACAGATGCCACAAGCATTGAGGCATGCTAACAGCAGGAATGTCAACCAGATCTGTTGCTCGTGCAATGAATGTTCATTTCTCAACCATAAGCCGTCTCCAAAGGCGTTTCAGAGAATACGGCAGTACATCCAACCGGCCTCACAACCGCAGACCACGTGTAACCACACCAGCCCAGGACCTCC
>JAUYWG010000045.1:4348621-4359519 GCA_034779775.1 Enteromius afrohamiltoni
ACACAAAATGTGGAAGTTTGATAAATTTTTTAGATATTTATGCTAGATAGATAGATATATATAGACACATTTATATATATATATATATATATATATATATATATATGTTTTATGCTTACAAAGACATACAATAAACACAATAAATAATAAATACAAAAAATAATAATAGTTTTCTATGTCAATACTCAGGAAACATTTCCACTTATCAATGTTGATTTTTCTTTGTATTATAATTATGATTATTTATTCATTCCTTTATTTATTTGTTCAGAATGTTATGACTAGAAAGTTCTAAAAATCAGAGGACTGTTTTGCAATGTTTTACTGTCACTTTTGTCAATTTAATTCATGCTAACGAAAGAAACAAAAAATAATAATCATAATAATATATGACAAATGAATAATAGTTTTCTTTGTTGTACAAAAATAGAAATAATATAAATAGACAATTAAACAATTCTTTTTTCAATATTTTACTCTGAAGTGTATGTGAAGCGGGTCGATGGATGTGCTGGAAACTGTGTGACTGTGCTAATTTATACGTCTACATAACAATTTTGAAGTGTTAGCCGGTTTCAATTAGAGTGGGCAAGTGTTGTTAATCTCAAACTGTTCTTTTTTTTCCCAGTATCACTATTCTCTGTTGTGCCGTGACTTGCGTAGGTGATGTTCGATGAGCATGTGGACGAAAAGGCAACCTCAAAGCAAGCAAAGCGCTCAAAGGTAAAAGCGACCTTTCCTTGACCTTCCAAGGCTCATGATCCGTGTATCTGCAGACACAGCAGACCTTTTGTAACGCACTTTGTGTTGGGCTCAATGCTGCCCTTGAGCTACTTCACAAGCTCAACTTGTTTTGTGTCTGTTTTTTCAGCAGCAATTACCCTAATCGACAGAATACACTGAGAGAAAAAAAAATGCAGGGGTTATGAGAAAACGCAGTCAGAAGAGATCATAACACCATTAAGAGCAAAACTATAGAAGCTCGTTTCAGCCACTGAATAAATGATGAATAAAAAAATTAAAAGGTTATTGCGACAATTTGGACTTTCTCTCTCAGAATTGCATGGTGGATATCTATAAAGTCGAAATGCGAGATGCAAAGTCACAACTTTGAGTCAGAATTGGAAAATATAAATGTGCAATTGTTACAAATAAATTGCGTGATGTAGATTTGCAATTGTGAGCTGCAAGATATAAACTCGTAACTCTGCCTTTTTCTCTCTGAATTGCATCATACACTTTTATAAAGTTTGTTATAAATTTAGAAATATCAGACACAAAGTCTGATTATAAAGAGTTCTAAAGTCAGAACTGCATGATATAAACTTTAAATAAAGTTATCAAGGCCAAAAAGAAAGACTCTTGTAATTAAAACTTGCAATTTTGAGTTTATATAACGCCATTCTGACTTCATAACTCAAATGTAAGATTGTTTCTCTGTATTGCATGTTTATATTACGCAATTCTGATTTAATGTCCCGTTTCCACCACAAGTTTTCTTGCAGTCGCAGGTTTACTGTACATCTCACAATGATGACTTTTTCAATTGTGAGTTATATTGTGCAAGCTTACACAATTTTGACTTTATACCTCACAATTTACAATCTCATCATTTTGAGATGTAAACCTGCAATTGCGAGAAAAAACATGTGGTGAAAACGGGCTTCCATACAAAAAAGTCACTTAGTTTGCAAACTAAGTGACCTTGGTGCTTCAGTAAGTTGCCCCTCTCTTTGCAAACTCCATATCACTTCATTAAAAAAAAAGAAGAAATGCGCTTTAGTTCACGTTGCCTTCTTTCAGCGCTGCCCATTAACTGCCAATAACTCTCAAACTCAACGCATCAGTCCAGAAAAAGCACAGCCTGGAAAAGGACTCTTAAATAGAGAGTGCAGTCTCAGTTCTTTAAAGTTGTAATTCGCTGCAGAACGAGGCGTGCTAATTGTCTGCTTCAAGACCTGTGGACAAAACGTGGCTTCGGCGCTTACAGGTAAAGGCCCCTGGGGGCCACAGAAGGTCTGGCGATGACTTTTGTACTTGTTTCAGAAAGCTGTCATTGTAAAGAAAGAGGAATCTATCTTCAGACTGTAAGGGGATTTGAGGAGGCTTAAATGGAGAACACAATAATGACTGCAGCCACTGGAAGAGAGCTGAGGGAATTCATGCAGCGGCTAAAATCAACCAACGCTTGAGGCTAGAAACAAGGTGAAGAGGTCAGGGAAAATACGGGAAAACCAGCCTTCATATTTGATAAAGACGCTGTGTGTGTGTGTGTGAAACAAGTGCAAGGTTTGGAATGGCATGAAGGCGAGTAAATGATGACAGAAATGCTTTAGTGAACATCACAACATCAGAAGCTGCTATCTCACGGGGACCATATACATATGGTATATTTATTTTCATACATAAATATTTTGACATCAAATAATAATTACCAAGCACGGCTACGTTTGGAAGGGCATGTTTAAGTTATTTCATTCACTACTACACAGTTTTGTTCAAATATTTTTACAGAAGTATACATAACTTTGCCAAAAATGTAAAAGGTTTGTAACAAAAGAAGTGTATTTTAAAAAAAAACACATTTTTCAAGACTAAATATTTTTGACATGCACCAATAATGACTAATTAAATGAATAACTGTTTTATTTATTCATTAAATATTGAAAAGGTTATAATAAGTAACTTTTTGACAATCATTTTACCTGTTTTTATTATATCTCAGCACAACAAAGATGTTTTTAAATTTCATTTAAAACACAGATTTAATAAAAGAAGAAGTATATTAAAGTAACTCTTCGTTCCTCTAACTCTCATTAGGTAAAAAGACAATATGACTTTTTTTTTTCTCTCCACACATTTAACATGAAATCAAGCGGGTGCTGCAAGTGTCTTTACTCTAATGGTCTTGTGCACATACCGTCTTCATCAGAAGGCAAGGTTTGGGACCTCGGTTCATCAAAATTCTTCCCACAGGGTAAGAACTGCTGCAAAAAGGCCACGGGACCCAGTTTTAAACAACACTGTTTAAGGCATCCCAGGGAGAGCCGAACTCCATTTTTAATCGTTTAATTTTGAATAATGTATTTGCAGGTGAAGACAGCATGTCGAGTTATTACAATCTCTCAAATTAATAACTGAAAATGTTGCGCCTCTCCGCCTGGAGGATATTCATATTGCGTTATAGCTGATGAAATTAATATTGTTTTTAATATTGTTTGTGTGCGTGCGTCTGTACGTCGGGCACCAGCAGGTTGTCATCACGCAGAGCATCCGTCTCTCGTGCAAAATGAAAGCTGCCGCATACCCACAAGGCATCTCGACTGAGCAAATACAATAATTTAATTTAGCTTTCAATTACACACGCATTCCAACTTTCTTTTACCGTTTAATTAAACTGTTGTAAACCGAGGCGGCCAACAACCTTGACTATATCAAATTAGATCCATTACATACAGCGATGCGATGATGAAAGAGAAGCGGCAAAGAAAGATATCGAACATCTTGAAAAGACACACACACACACAAAAAAACTAATATCCATAAAATGATATTCATGGCAGAAAAATGCGGTTTAATATAGCTCAATCCCTCCAATTGTGATCTAAATTGAAATATCTCACACTTCGTAGATTTTACCGCATTATAAATGAAACCCCCCCCCACCGCAGGACAATAATAAAGCTAATTTATCCAATTCGAAGGAGAAGAAAAAATATTCGTGTTTGTTTATTGACTGTAGAAATATTGAGTGGCCAACTGCGGATCCGAATCGTGTAAACACCACAAAGCGTCTACTGCAGGAGAACAAGCATCAATAATTAAAGTGTTGTTGTAAATTTTCACAGCGTTTGATTGGGCATTACCATGAGTGAGTGGAATAGGGGCTGCTGGGAGGCCGGGCTGGCTTTTTGGCTCAGAGTCATTTTTTCCCAGTGTGAGCGTAGTTACAACTCTCAACTACACTCTCTTTCCTCCGTAATTGTCTGTTGGCAAACCGCATTTCCGTATCCTGCTATGCTTCCAGCCTTCGAAGCTCTCACACACACACACACACACACACACACACACCCCTCCCCAGCAGCCTGGAACAGGTTTAGGGATCAGAGACAATGACGGTGACAGGTGTTTTCATGCACAAAGCGTGTGCGACTGGGCGTCTCTTAGGCAATTAACGGGCGCAGGGCACTTCTTCACAATACGGTCGAACACGTGGCTAATCTCAGGGACACAGAGGAAGCTCCTTTCCCCTCGTCACAAACACAACCTTGATAAACCGGGATATTTGTGAAGTCAACCCACAAAAAGACACATTTGGAGTATTTAGCAAAACACACTGAAACTGCCTTTTTAATTGGTAAATAATATGTTATCTTGTGTGTATGTTATTTGGACTTGCAAATGAAAAGCAGAAATTAAATAGCCAGAAACAGAATAGATGTTTATCTCACTTTGAAAGCTTCAAAATTTCTGTTACAGTTTATTTCTTGGTGTCTCGTTACAGTGTTATAGTAATATTAATTACCTACATGCACTTACTACTGTAGATGGTTAGGGTTATGATTAGGTTTGGTTTAGAGTTGGTTGCATGTATGCGTAATTTACTGTTGTTATGATAAGTACATGTAACAAGCAGACTGAAAAATAAAGTGTTACCAAGAATAGTTTACTCTTGTAAAATTAAACGTTTAATAAAATATAACTCATATATATATATATATATATATAGCCATTCAGACCTTTGAAGTCATTATAATTCCCATTGATAATTATTTTTTTATGCTCACCAAGGCTACATCTGTGTAGTTAAAAGTACAGTAAAAATTGTAATACTGTTAAATATTTATACAATTACAAATAGCTGTTTGTAGTGTAACTATACGAAATAGCAATGTTAGCATATATATATATATATATATAAAAAGTTTAGTATATGCAATATAATATATAATGGAGAGAAAAAAAAAATGTATTATATAAAACCACATTTAATATTACACATATCAAAACATGATCCTTCAGAAATCATCCTTATTTGCTGATTTGCTTCTCAAGAAAATGTATTACTAGATACAAAAGCCTTTTATTTAAAATTCAAGGCTTTGAATTTGCACTTTGTTAACTAAAATCTTACATCTTCCCAGGGTAAAAACATTTCACAAAAATAATAGTTAAACTAAATAAATAAAAAATAAATCAATTGAATATTAACTAAATAAAAATCAAATCAAATCAAACATTTTATTATTATTATTATTATTAGGCTAGTTTCCAAAACAAAATTGTTACATTTTGTGTCTTCCATGACCACTATGGACAAAGGAGATTAGCATAAAGTTAGGTTTAGCAGTATGGTTCTGTTTTAGAAGAAGAGAACAAAGAAAAAAAAAAAATCCAAGCCCATCTATGCAGCCATAACCCCCCCCCCCAACCAAGAAAGGTGGGTACCAAAACCCAGTACCGGTATGGTGCTGGTACCGTTTTAAAAATATCAATTTGGCACCAATATTGAAAAACCACCAAATGATACCCAACCCTGTGTAGAAGTGTAAATGACATTTTCTAATCCACAACAGAAATTAGATAAAAATGAGGCCCTTTAAGCCTTCAAACTAAGCCTTTAAGACCAAATTAAAAAGGCACTTCAGCAGCATCCGGAATACCGGAAGCACAGACGAGCCTTTAAGATCATTTCCAGTAGAAACACAGAGAGGGTCATGCTGGCCCTGTGTGCAGACAAGCACGTGTGGCTTTTTTATATTACGGGTTCAAGCACGAGCCTGTGTATACAAGCGGCTGTGATTGTTTGTCAGTCACGTACCACGTGTGTGTGTGTTTGTGTGCGGCCTCTTCGTAACACAAACCCCGAGATCAGTGGCGGTGGCCTGTTTGATGAAATGTCAAGGCGAGGGTGAACACTAATAAAAGGTAAATAAGCCAAATGGAGCCACGAGAGCACGGGTCGCTGTGACTGAAGGGAGACAGCAAGGGCGAAAACGAACACCGTCAGCGCGTTTGATACGGAAGCTGTTCTCCCAGCCATCTGGGGAGGATATTGAAAGGCTCACGCTAAAGGTTACATCGAAATGAACAGCTGAGAGCCGCCACGTGCCGAAGGATTCCAGAACACTTCGCGGGTGAGGATCATGGATCCGCGTTATTAGTTTGGCGGGGTGATTTGAGAGTGCACATGCTGCCGAATTATGGTTGAGGCCCACATGTTTTAGATCGTGAAGCAGAGCTGGGTGATATCATATTGAGATTGCAATCCAATTTATGCCAATTACAAAGAAAAGCACTTAAAGAAACACTCCTCTGTTTTTGAAAACAGGTTCATTTTCCAGCTAGCTTGGAGTTAAACAGTTGCGTTGCGCAGATCTCTGGGTTTGATGGAGCGCTTTTAGCTTAGCTTAGCATAGATCATTGAATCCGATTAGACCATTAGCATCTCACTCAAAAATAAACAAATGGTATTTTTTCTATTTAAAACTATACTCTTCTGTAGTTACTGCACATCGTGTACTAAGACCAATGGAAAATGAAAACTGTGATTTTCTAGGCTGATACTCTCATTCCCGCCTAATAGTCAAGAAACTTTGCTGCTGTTCCATGGCTGCAGCAGGTGCAATGATATTAAGCAGTGTGTGAAAATGCTGGGGACTTTTTCAGACGCTGCATAATATCATCGCTCATATATTCAGAAGGTGGGCCTGCACTTTCATGAGCAATAGGAGTGCACCGTCTTCGTATATTCAGTTCTTTGGTGCGGCATTATACATGAATATAATTACATTTATAAGAGTGAGTTGAACTTATTAATCATTAAACACAGAATCCAGAAAAAAAGAGAAAATATATATTTCATGAGGCCCTAAATGGAAATGTTAATTGTGAACAAGCAAGTTAGATTTCCATTCATTGTCGAGGTCTAACAAACGTGGAAGTCCTTCCGTTACACATGAATTCATATCATTTATGATAAATATCAATGTCATATGATGTGAAAAAAAAACTAATCAGATCATGCATATCAGCCAGCCCTGGACTGAAGTGTGTGTGTGTGTGTGTGTGTGTGTGTCACCGCTACAGATATACGCACTGTTCTGAAAAAATAAAAATCATGCCACTTGATATAAATATACATGAGTTGACAGCAATTAAAAACTTGCATTTGAGGAGGACAATGACACCGGCAGCAGCTCTAAGGGCCATCTATTGGAATGGAGATGTAATTTCTGCGTGAGGCAGTGCATTGCTCTTTCTCTGACTTTATTGCTTTGCTAATTAAACATTTTTTTCCACTTCTCACCCAAACCGAGCAACTAATACCGCTCTGGAGAGAGCATGTCTCCACATAAACGGCATGCCCCCCTTTCCCAAAACAACCTCAGCTTGTTGAAGGCTGTCGTTAAGTTATTCATCAACACCGGAGCGCCTGGCGCAGCTTGCTGGGCGGAAAATAATTAGAAGCACTTCGACAAACCTAATCTTCATGCGGTATACATGTTGTTGTTATCTTTTAATTTATGGGCGTCAGAAAAAAAGGCAATAATGCATTCATTTTATCAAAGCTCCCCAAAGGACAGCAGACGTAGAGGGAGCGAGAGAGACTCTTCTTGGCTTTCACCCACTCTTTCTACCTCTTCTCGTTCTCTCTCCCTCTTTAACGAGCAGGATGTCAGATGATTAGCATGCTAAATGGCTCATCAAGGGCTGCTAAAGTCGCCGCAGTATCTGCCTCGTAAAGGCTCGTAAAACAAAGAGCTGCTGATATTCAAATCCTCGCCTGCACACCTACGTCTTTCTGCTGCAGACTTACAAACTTTACCAAATAAGTCTGGCTTCCATTGTTTTCTAAACGAATAAACAAAAACAATGGAAGACGCTCGGGGCGTACGTATGTTCCTAGTTGTCAGTTTTATAAACATCCAGGTTTTTGAGTTCAACGCTTTCTGAATGTACTGTAATGAAAAGTATTTAATTTCATGTAGTTTCTTTTTTTAAAAGTTTTGTTCGTATGTTTGACCATTTTTATCACATTATTGCACCAGGTCAAACGAAGCAGGCCTACACATATTTCCATATACTCTCTATATAGTATATAGAGACCATAAAAGCTCAAGACACAATGAGCAAATGCTGTTTAAAATAGTTTTAGCATATAAAAAGTGTTTTATCATGAATCATGAAAAAGCAGGATTACAATTTTCTGAGGTATGAAATAGCAAATAAAGTGAATTAATCTAAATTTGGACACTCTTGGCTATAAAGATGACTCTGGGAGGCTAAATTATTGTGGTCCTCCAGGACAGCAGGGGGCGCTGTACAATGAAATTCTCTGTTAGTCTAGCTAACGATGTTTATCTCTTTGCATATGCAACCTTGATGGAATTAAATATAATTTGCAATACACTTCTAAAGTAACCTTCACATCTCTGATGTGCGCAAGGTGAAAGTAGATGGTATTTGATTGGTATTTGTCAATTTTTGGGGGTGTGACGAGACACTTATCCCACGAGATGAGACATTGGGTCCACAAGATCTTTAAAAATAAATCCTCAACGATAAAATATATTTATTATATTTATTAAGTATATATTTATATATTATATATTAATTAAATATTTATTAAGTATTAAGTATTTATTGTAATCAACTTTTTGACAATTTTTATTGAATTACATGCAGTAATAAACAACATGTGAACACTGCAAAATACTTTGCCACACACTGACAGGCAATTAACTAACAATAAACAACAAAAAACTTAAAATAGTATGAATAAATCAAAACAAATAACACAATGATTCCTTCAAAAGAAGGGTAAGCCATTTTTCAAAAAACAGAACGGGTTGAACACCTAAACAAACTTCCCTACAGCAAACGCCGCGCCAGCTTAAAGGCCAAAGTATACTTCAGCCATCTGCATTACATCACTTTCGTCATCAGGAGGGCTCGCAGACAGCTTGATTACGGGAAATGCTCTGTCCTCGCGCAGGCATTTTTTGAGACCGCACGGTCTGTCCGCGTACAGCAGCGTATGCGCGAGAGAATGCTGAAAGAGTGCAAGTCAAGTAGGTGGCCTTGCGCATGTATCGAGCTTCTCCGTCCGCACTAATCCGTGATTGAGTATACTTTGAAAGCTGTTAGGACACTGGATTTGATTTGTGATTTGTGACCACTGAAAAGCATTTGGAATTTGTGTCAGCACGTCATAAACAGAACGTAATAATAGCAATAATATACCAACTGAAAGTATATTAGGTGTGCAGCGGAGTCTAAAAAAAGACCACATCAAAATCTGGATATTATTTTCCCTGAGAAAACATGTTAGGATTTAAAATTACTAAATGAATAAATATTGCATAAAATGAAAAATAACGTTTCACCACTGAAAAAAAAAAGTATTAAATCAAAAGATATGAAAGTTGGCTTTATAGCAATATTTGTCTTGTTTTCCCCCTAAATAAATACAGAAGAAAATAAACACCTTGCAAAGAACAAAAGAAAAACACAAACAAACAAACAAACAAACAAACAACATTTCAGTCTCAAAATACAACTTTGATCAGATCTGCTATACAAAGAGAAGAAAAAAACTTGGTAACCATTTATTATTATTACTATTACTTTACTCCAGTATGTTAAATTTTTTGTAGATTGCTGTGTTAAGGAAAGGGGCAGAATTATGCCACAAAACTACAATTCATGTGCTGAAACCAAAAAACAAAACAAAACATGTAGTTAAATATATAGACATGTGGCAGTGAAGACAAGTCTGGAGATATATTCTGACCCAGAGATCAGCTTCCCCCCTCTGCTGGACCTGAGCGGTATGAGAGTGGTGTGCATGTATGTGTGCCTGTTCTGTTGAACGTTTGACCTTCGTACAGAGAGAGAGAGAGAGAGAGGAAAAACAACCTGACTGTCACTCAGAGACACACATTTAAGCTTTTAAAATGTTTAAGCTTGGGCATCCAATACTAATAAATATACAATTAAATACAAAATCACTTCAGGAATTGAGGTATGATCAGCCAATGTCTTTTAGTTTTTTTTGCCTGCTTAAGTGATACAGCACCATCCACTAAACACATGTCTCTCAGCTCAACACAAGCACATATTACAGTCAGACTCTCCATACATTCACTAATCCTGTCACTCATTGTGAGTGACACACAAGTGTGTCAACACAAGTGAGTCAACCAGCAAAACAACTGACGACTGCTTTATTCCCGTCTGAGAGAAACTGTCTTTAATACTCTGAGATAAAGTTGAGGTGAACAGAAAGACAATTAAGTCACTACCATCATTAGATTACATCAGGCAGCTTTTATTCCAATAGACAAGAAAAACAAATACATGAAATGAAGCAGAACAGCTAAAACATTAGCAAGAACATCAGGATGACAACTGAGAGAAGTGGGATTGCAATTCTGCCTGAACACTGCATCTGTAAACGAGACACTCTATAACTGAGTTTCTTCAAGCGTGTTTGACCCTGTGGATTAATAAAAGATTAACAAAAGATAATTACAAATATTTGAATTATTTGAAATACAATACAAATATTGTATGAAAAACTAGAAATAGAATAAATAGAAAATTATTAATTAATTATTGTAATTATGTTCATACTGAGATACTAAAAGGAGGGCACCCAGCGCGCAGTACAGCGGCCGTCGAGTGCCCGAGATGAGCCTATGCCTACGGATCCGCCCCCAGCCCCAACAAAGAAGTGGATGGCAGGCTGCGTGGTCCACCGTGAGGTACCCCGAAAGACACCCTGAGTGATTGTGGAGGTACAAGGGAGAATGTACAGAGCTGTATTGGACTCCGGAAGCAGCATCACGCTGGTGAGACCAGATGTCCTAGGACCCCGGCCATCGATGAAAAGC
>JAUYWG010000045.1:4376483-4402894 GCA_034779775.1 Enteromius afrohamiltoni
CCGTCGCGACTCTGTGGTCGCACAAGACATTTCACTGCATATTGTACTCTGTATGATTGTGTATGTGACAATAAATTAAATTTGATTTGATTTGATTTTGATTTGAGATGAGACTCTGATCGGCTTATTGCACGTTATGCCTAAAACTACAGAACAGTAATGTCAGCCTCAGCCATCTAGCCTATGGACTGTAGGACACAAAACTGTGCCATGTGCATTTCAGGAGTTTTGAAGTCATCATTGGATTGGCTGAATTATACAGAAGACGCTTGACGCTTTGTTAACGTTCCTCCTGGAAACAAGGATGCAGTGACGCCAAACCTCCGGAGAGAAGAAAGTGGTATCGTTTCCACACCCCAAAATATGACACAGACTAAAAAAAAATGTCAAAGGTTCTCAAGGGCGGGCCTTAGCTAATGAAAGCTGCCATGGATTGTAAAGTTTCAACCGTCAGTCTGGCCACGCAAAATTAAGAGAAGAGGGACAACCTCCGTGGACCAAACGCCTGGCACGCTATACCAAACTCTGCTACTTCACTTTGTCCTCTGTCATTTTAGATTTTTTCCATGGACACAAGAATGAAACGGTAGCTTTTTGTCCGTACTTTATTATTTTGTCCACATGTTCGGTTTGCAATAGCCTGGTGACACTGACAAACGCATCATCATCTGACATCACTGTATCACATATCGCATCATTCATGACTCTCTGCTGAGTCATTTACAGAGTTTAACCCCACTCTGCAGTCAATTCAGGTCAGACAAACCTCACTGCTTCCTGCGGCCTCAGGATATCTGTAACCACACGGTGACATTTATATTAAGCATTTGTTTATCTGGCTTGCTTTTTCTTCTTTTCAAATTCAGATTCATGAAGCCTATTCACGTTTATGCTAGATAGTGTGATAGTGGCTTACTGCTTTTTCAAACTACATTATTTGAGCAGTATTAATTAAATAAGCTTACCAGTTCTACTATTTGAGCTAAAGGAACCTCATAAGCATGGTTTATGATCTCAAAATTAAATTGCCTACCTATTTTAATTATCAGTACATGCTAAATTAGACTCAAAGAATGATTAAAAGGTTTTCTTTTTATTAGCTATGCATTCTTTTATAAGTTGAATGTACAGTAAGTGTCATGCACAGGCACACGGGTGGGTGATAAACCAGCAGAAATATACCGGCACAAACCGGACTATTGTTTTGATCACAGCCAGGTCAGTGTTGCCTGTGGCATTGAATCTCCAGCACAATGGAAATGTGTGAATGTGAGTTTACCGTCTGAATAAAATGGGACTAGATAAAAGGACATCTTTGTATTGAGTTATCCTGTCCTCGTAGACACGGCTCAGAAAGTTTGAAATAGTCCAACTCAGCTATCATCAATAACAAGTTAGCAGTACTTCAGAGACTTTTTATGTATAAATGATTGTAAAACACTTGTATTGTCTTCCAGGTGAAATTTGATAATCTGCACGCCATCCATTCACTGGACCTCCAGAGTCAGCAGGCTATTAATAAACAGTATAACATCAGATCTTGAAGCTAACAGCGCTGGCTTGTCTGAACATGCCATTTTGTTGTTATTAATTTCAGTCATTCAAATGAGTCCACACATTTTTCAGTCTCATGCATAGTCTCCCTTTTGGTGAAAGGGTTTCTTTTTAGCTCCAATTCTACAGTCTAGTTACCAAGGCCTCACCGTCACTGTGAAAAGCAGCAAATTAACGTAATTCATACAAACTGAAAAGTACAGGAGTATTACTCGTTGCCTGGGACATGTATTCCCACTGGGAGAAAATTAACATGCCATAACTAAGAAAAGTATCAGTGGGGTGGTCAGACCGGTGCGGCACTATATCAGTGGGTGCTTTTTATCTGCAGATTTGTTTTGACATGCATTCACAGCTCTCCTAAACACCTCATTTAAAATGACACAAAGACAAACCGAGTTAAAAAAGTAGAATGTCAGAGTTTAATTACAGTATTATTAATATTATTAGCGATGTTGCTATAGCTAATACTGTAATTACATAAGGTTAAGGATGTGAACAACTGAATGACTAGTTCAGGGTTTTTAAATATTTGTTTACACTGTGGTAATGGAGTTGAAAAAATGAAAAAAAAAAATTCTGTGTTTATTTAGAGTATACGTTTCTGGAAGATCAAAACAATCCCAGTGCACGTGTATCTGCAGAAATGGCTCAAAAATCGATGACAATTGTATAAACTTACTAACTACGCCGCATCACCTATACTGCAGACTGAATATGTAACATATCCTGTAACACATATACATATTAGTCAAACGGTATTGTTTCCAATAGTAATTGCAATGTGAAACCAGTTTTTAAATGTTTGCATTTTCAGGCTCCCAAAATGTGTTGGCAAATAAACGAGTAGCCCCCCAAAAATGGAATTGTTGGAAATAATGCCTCCTTAGAAGCTGAATGCAAAATTAATTGTGAATCAATGATGTAAAACAAATATGAGATGTCCTCTAAATCTTTGATATACTCTGAGATATAATAAAGAAAACATAAGTGAATGTTGGGGTAACCCAGCTAACACACGACGTAACAGTTACGTAACATATTTGGTAATTTCATGAATTACCAATTGGCAACGTAGCCACCACCTGGTATGCACGTAATTCTATTACCGTCCTATTACTAATTCACAACGTCATCAGTACGTCCATGTTACGTAACAAGACAACCAAGAACGTCCCGGAATCGTACTCTTTTCGTAATATATTAGTCATTTCATGACTTACTGGCAACGTAACTACGACGTCAGGCATGTAATTTCATTACCATCATTGGGTAATGAGGCTGGCACAGCATCTTATCTGCCGCAAAGGACAGCGCGTTTGGCTGAGGCACAATCTTACTTCAAGTTCAAGTGTCTGATAGAAGAATTAGCTGTTCTGGGTGAGTATTACAATTTATAATAAATAAATAGGTTGAACAAATGTATATATATAGTAACCGTTAGCCAGCCCACAGCCCACCGGGAATATCAGCTGCTGGAGAGGAGAGGACGCGTCTGATTTCTGAAAAGTTCAACAACTGCCTCAAATTGGTTAAGTAACATTATCTACAGTCTACTTTAAGTACTTTTGTTAATATTTATACCTCTGTTATCATGGTATTTTTCCTTTTTTATGTCTGAATGAAATGTCTGCTAGCATATCTGTTTAATGATCATGTGTACGGGACATCTCCAATGCTTTCATTCACTGTTTATCCTGTGTTTTTATTAATAATTTGAGTGTATTTTTGCGTTCATGTTTGTGTGTTTTTCAAAATAAATAAACTGAATTCATTTAGAGTCTGTTTTCATCATTCACAGCTGTTGGAACAGCATTTACATTAGTTTGGGTATATTATGAAAACATAAAATAGATTAAACTGCATGTCCGCACATAGAAAATGAATTAAATAAAAAGAAAATAACACCAAATGATCAGCACAAAACTATTGATCCATGGCGTTGCACGACGTCGCCCTTACGAACTGGCAACGTAATGAAGTTGATGAAGTTTGTGGCGACATATATCACTTTTCCGGTTGCCATGAGGTAACTGCGACAAAACTTTGGTCACCAGATTATCGGTCTGGTTCGACTAGCTCTGACAACCTGAACAATAACCTGAAGCACTAGTGAGTTTTACATAAGCACACACATAATTTCTTTAAAACTGTTTCACTTATTTAGTTAGTTTGAGGAAACTGCAGAACTGGCAGTAAACCTGCAGTGTTTTGGAAAAAGACACAAAAGGGACAGGGACAGAAAAAATGCAACACAGCCAGTGTTTTTATACTAAAACACAAAACAACATCACATTATCATGTTACCATGTGTCTGGAGTCTATTGGGATTAGTGTCACATGTGCTGCTCTTTGAAGAGTTAGCATGGCTAGAGTCTAAATGAGCAAAGCGTGCTACAACCACTGCCAACATCTACAAACATCTGCTGGGCTCATTTATGGCTCCTCATCTCTAACGGATCATTTTTTTTAGATTGGGCCACCAGTTCTCCTACTTGTTTTATCTGTAATCTGTTTCACTTGCTCACAAGTCCACCAAATAAAAAAAACTGTGTGAGAGAGACTAAAAATCAATGAACCTGGCTGATTTCATTGTCAAAGCAATGCAATAAATACACTTACCTTCAGTCGGTGAACTTTCTCTTAGCGCCCAGCTCTGTAATTAATGAGAAAAAGAGCCTGCAACACCCAGAGAGAGAGAGAGAGAGAGAGAGAGATGAAACAACAGTGTCATTACTAGTAAACCCAGACAATGTTCATTATTAAGGCACCAATAGAACCTGAAGTAATGTTTCAGATTAGCTGCTGCTAATTGAGACTGCAGGGAGATTCAGAAGTGTGGTTAAGTTGCTTCAGTTCAAATGGTTTCTGGATAAAAGTGAGTTTGAAAAAGCAACTATTGCTGTGTTCTGAATAGAATAAATGAATCACGGCCACAAATATCGAAGGGTTGTTCCATGCGAAGTCCTCAAAACTTGGCCGCTTCAGAGGACTCTTTGGAAAGAAGGCTTTCTGAGGTTAGGGTAAACAAGTTAGAAAATGTTAACTGCGTTTGCATGCTAATTGCTGCTAACTAAGAAACATTTTGATACTCCAAAGCATTCCCCTCGGTTAAAATCACCAACATGAGGAGAAAAAAGGTTGTCACATTTGACCTCAAACAAAGGAACGAATGACGAAAAATCACCCAACAGAAGCATTCACCTCTGATTCATTCCGAAACAAAACACAACTAGTGTGCGGTGCTTGAAGGTCAAAATTTGATTCACTTGATTTGAGTGTAAGCTAATTGCGGTTTGAATAAATCAACTAATAAACAACCTCCCCGAAATGCAATCTATAGCGTCATAGTGGAGAGTTTTGCACAAGCAAAAACAACTCATATGGCTAAAAAACAGCAGACCTACAGATAACTACACTCCAAACAGTAAACATGTAGCGTTTAACAAAAGCTGAAACATCACACATCATTTTTATGCTTAGTAGCTAGTTTCTCATAGATTTGCATGTCTGATGATTATGGTAAATTAGAGCTGTTTTGTTTTCCATGCACAATAATTACACCCATTGTCCATTCAAGCATCATCATGAATTACACATCCCAGACCCTTAACATTGGCTATTTTTAAACGTTATAATTTTTGAATGTAGGCAGAACACTGCTTCTTAAACAATTAAAATTAAATCCGGCTTCAGCCTGGGTAGATCAAATATTTAAAAGTTGACTACCTTAATGTTTTCTTAGCTCTAAGCAACATGAGAGCCATCCAAATGCAGCATGACAGTCCTGAGAAATGCTGTCCTTGTGAAGAAAAAAAAAGAAAAATGGAGAGACAACGGTAAAACGTGTTTTGTGCCTTCTAATGAGTGATTTATTATGACACAGGCACCTCGGAAAACACTATTGGCAGCTGTAGACCTCAACAGCATACATCTCCAAAGCACAAAGGGATACGAAAAAGAATAGTTCCTTTTAATCAAGTATTATTTTTGTTTTGACATTATAAAACAGTTGAAAATCTATGCATGTCTAGACAACACCCATTTGATATTTATTCATTATTTAAATTTATAATAGTTTAAAAACCATTACGTCTTCAACCTGATCCTCTGAATCTTAAGAAGTCTGTGGAATTTCCAAAGCAATAAATGAATAAAAGCCAGTGTAGAATATCTGGGTTGAATATAATCAAAAAAAGATAACTACAGCCTGTTTTTTGTTGTTGTTCTTTTGCTGTATTGTCTGGCTCAGCTGCACTCTGCTATAAAATGCTGTTTGCTTCTTAGTTTACTTTGCACACCATCCTACCAGAATTTCCCAACTGCTCTGGAGGTTAAAAAGCCTTCTGTTGCCAAAAGGCAAGGTAAAAGATAATAATAAAAAGTATATAACTTAAAAAATAATGTAGTACCTTGGACTGATCATGGCTCATACTCAAAAAAATCACCATGGTAAAAATGACTTAGCAGTCCATAGCATGTGATTCTGTATGTATGTATACACATGCATTTAGACCAACAGCTGAAGGTCTGAAATCCATGGTAGCTTTCATTGGCCAAGGCCCATCCCTGAAGCTACTGAGTGAAATGTCAAACAACCAATTACAGTTTATTTAGTTTCAGCGTCCTGTTTCATGGTATGGAAATGTGGCTACAAAAACAGGCTGGTGTGTAAAGAAAAAACGAAATACTTTTGAAAATCAATCATTTGTAATCAATATATTTATATATTCAATATATTCATGCGCATCTCATCAGTAAAGCCGGTTCTTTGATTAGTGTATTAACTGGCGGTCCATTCGAAAACAGCTGATGGAGATTTACCGCTAATCAAAGAGAAGGCTTTACTGACGAGATGCGCAAATATATGGATATATCGCCCGGCCCTAATCGTTTAGTCCAGGGGTCCTAAAACCAGATCCTGAGGGCCGGTGTCCTGCAGAGTTTAGCTCCCACTTAGGCAACTTTGGGCAGCGAGACACACGACTGATCTTGCGTATCCAGATAGAAATTGAAAGTGCCCTGCAAACTTGATCAAAAAGTTGCCCCATATAGTATCATCAGCATATTAACATACATCCTACATCATCCACTGGAACACCGCTTCCTTGTGCACGAGGGTATGACTAGAAACTAGAGATTTCAGTTTATAAAGTTTTAAATATGGGTATTTTTTCCAAATCCATCACTTCATTTCAGAAGGCCATTGTGTGTGAAGCACTTTTCATGATGCATAGATGCACTTTATTTGACTTCAAAATATCGACACGCAGTTCTTGCCATTATAAAGCTTAAAAGCACCACACCATTTTTAATATAACTCTGATTGTACTGTACCTATTTGTCTGAAAGTAGAACGTCATAAGGGATGGCTTGATGATGAGTAAATCACAGGGCAATGTTACTTCAGTGCCAATGACAAAAAAAAGGTTGCTCCTCAGCTTAATATACTTACGACATCTGCAGAAGTTAAAACTTATCTTCAGGTTTAACATCAAGTATACGTCTAAATAAGAGATGAAGTGGATGTTGCCAAAAACAGATTTGGCGCACTCTTACAGTAGCAATGCATTATACATCATTGCAAGAAAACCTGTGAGAATCTAGGCTATATGTAAGCCCAAGCGTCCTCGTCCCACCCATCTTAAGAGGACAAATTCGAGTCGAGGCAAAAATCCATTTATCAAGACAATGTTGGAAAAACCCAACGGGCCAGCGGAGATGTGAGCTGGCAATAGTGTTGACTGACTGGCGGGGCTGGCTATTACCAAGCCTGTTCCAACACCCGCGGGAAGACAAGGACCTTTTTTGGTCTCCTTTTTTTCCCCTCCATGGCAGGATCTCCCAAAGGTGACAACCAAAGGAATACAGGACGACTGAAAGTGTCTGTAATTAAAAGCGTTGATTAAACTGACGGAAAGAGGACGCACAGAGAGGAAAACAAGGTTCATCAGAGGCAGCGGTGCTGGAAATCACAATATATATAACTCACACTCTGAAGAGGCAGGAGAGAATCTATGGCACATTAGCAGAGATAAAGACACGACTGAGATTGTTTTTATTTTGACAACATGTCTAAAACCCTCCACATACTATAAAATTCACCACAGAGGAATGCCCCAACAGAACATTCTGGTGTCATTATTCACTCTAACACCATTCCAAATCCACACCCATATGAGTTTCCTTAGGTAGAAATAAACAGATGGTGCTCCCTCTTCACTTTCTAAACAATAAAAACTCAGTGGTGAGCGAAAATGGAGGGTCATTCAAGTAGGGGTGCGCGATATGAAAAAAAAAAAAAACACTTTTTTTTTTAATATTAGAATTCATGATTTTAGTCTTTGTCTGTCCCCATCTTTGTCATTTAAAAAATAAATAAATAAATAAAAAAGATACACAACTAAAGCAAACTGAAATGCAGTCATGTGACCAAAGGTCCAATGTTAACCCAACACTGTTCCACAGATCTGTTCAATTCCCTTTGCCTGAGTTGTTTGCTCAATAATGAGAAGACTGCACTTTTCTTGTGTTTTAAAAAGTTGAGACTTCATATGGTCATCAGACCAAATTTCTATGAGGCTCCGCAACTCCAAGTTTGTCTGAGATCTGCCAAGCCGAACTGCAAACGGTCAACACTTTGTCATCTCATAACACACAGAGAAGCTGACTACAGCAACTGCTTTAGTCCAAATATGCACCGTTTTTGTGTGCAGTTGGGTCTGTTTGAAGTCTGAGTAGTCGGTTTGTTTGTGATGAGAACGCAGTCTGACCTCAAAGAGCCCGAGTATGATTGCTGCATTCCCAAACGCATTGCACCAAGAGGGTAAATAACTAAATAAGGCATGTGTGAAAGCTCCCTAATATCCATTTTTGTTTCAATTGATTACTTTTATTTGACATAAAGCAACTGAGACTATTTGTAAACTCTGTGTGTTTTGACAGTATTAGCGTGAAAGATAACTTAGTTCAGTAATCAGGTGCTGTTTAACAGGTTTTTTAGTGTGCATGCTTTGTGTATATGTGGCACTCACAGAAAAATAAAATCATAGAAAAAATATCCCATTTAAACCAAATTTCAAATGCAATGCAGGGAATTTAATTTATTGTGTTTTACATGTAAATTCTCCTCCTGTTAATTGCCAGGTAAACTATTCCTTTAAGAGCAAAGAACTTCAAAAGAACCTGAGAACAGCTGAAAAGCTGTTAGAAGGTTACTTCTTAAAAATAACATATGTTATTTTGTAAGTATTCTAACTCCCCCCTTTGGTAGAGGACTATTGATTCTGCTGTGGGTATTTGTAATCTCGGAGTCCAAGCCTACAGGCTATTAAACTTCAAAAAAATAGCATGTAACCTCTGCTCCTGAGCTGGGGAAACTAAACTAAAAACAACCAAGCACTGATTTCTTTCCTTTGCTGACAAGGTTTTAATTTAGCCCTGATTTCGCTTGAGGACACTGAACCGCAACCATCCAAAAGTTCCCAAAAACCATGATCTTTAAAATGTACATACATTAAACACAAAGTAAAAACATGGGGAAGATGGGGAAATGGCATTAATATATGATTCCACACTACAGGGAAAGCATCCTTGCTTGATTTGCAGGAATTTTATTTTAGGGTTACATAGAACTTCAGTTAATAATCTGAATTACAATGAAGCTGCACTGGGATAAGCACTACAAACACACCGTATGAAACATATAAGGGCTTCCAAACAAATCATCTTTAAAAAGATGTTGCCTTTTTTTTTAACTTCAAAAGCTAATCTTTGGCTCAGACGATTAAATTACAAATAACATATTAGTAATATACAATAATTACTATTATGCTGTCAATTGGGAGCCAAAATGAGTGTGTACTGTGTATCATTATTATGTATTTAGAAATGCAAACACAAGCATGTACATATTTAAGAAAAAAACTAATGTGCATTAAAATGTATTTATCAACCTAAAATTAAATAAGAATATGAATGCATATACAGTACATGCTAAATATTACCGAATGCGTGTATATTCAGAATCCGTTATTATAGAATGAATCACACACGTGTTTTTGGTAAACAAAAACCTTTGTTCTGGATGTGATTAATCGTATAGCAATAATAATGATATAATAACTAACTCCTGGATCGCAGGTTGGTGGAATCAGTTGTCGTAATTTGTTCAGATTTGACACTTTGGCTGTTTCAGGATACACTACCTAATGTAAGCTTTCAGATGTACCAAGCGCTGTCGTTTATATGAACGGAGACTAAGAGAAAGAGATGACCTCAGAAATGGCAGCACCGCACATCTCAGAAACTTCTGAAAGAGCTTTGACTGAGGCTAACTTAAGAAGAAAGGATTAGAACAAAATCATTCCAATAAAATGACAGAAGGTGTTTCATGAATACCTCTGGGCTTAAGGGAAGTGTGGAGGTTCTGGCTACCACACAATCTGCCTCCGCTACGGTTATTTATAAGAGGATAGAGCACCTGACTGATAAAGAATTTCTTAGTTCAAGGATTTTGAATATTATGCATATAAAACTATAGATCAAGTATAGGCTGTAAGTGTTCTTAACACCTAATCTGCACATTCAAATATGTTCAAATAAAATCTCTTTTAAATAACACTAAAGTGAACTATTCAGTAATATCCTTCTGACTTGTGTCTAGAAATCGGGGGCATTTTTCATTGTATTTTAATCAGAAAGTCTAATTCCTTAACTTAGAACAACAGAATTCCACTTAAAGACAGAATTGGTTCAATTTGTTCTTTATTATCAACAGAACAAATGCTAGCGTTAGCCATCATCAGTCTGGTATAGGCAAGCTTTGGTCTTGGAGAGCCGACAGCTTCAACCCTGAAAAAAATAAAATAAAAAAATCTCACCTGCCAGTAGCCTTAATAATCCTGAAGATATTGATTAGCTTGTTCAGGTGTGTTCTGAACTCGGTAACACTTTACACTTTTGAGCGTTCTGTTGACAGTTAGTAACTCTGCACCTACAAATCAACAAATCAATACTCACTGGAGTATCGGTAGACTGTCTGCTTAATACAGTATATGTTCAGTCTTTATTGTGAGAGAAAAAACATATGCTGGTTAGGTAGGTTTTGAGGCTGGGACGCTGGTCCTTTGCTGGTTTATGCTAGTCCTTTGCCAGCACAGAACCAGCATAAACCAGCATCCCAGCTTCAAAACCTGTCTAACCAACTTGCCTTCCTCTGTTTCAAGTAATGGACAATAAAAATATCTACGGAGAGAAAGAGAGAGAGAATTTAAAAATCTAATTAAAAGCTTCACATTTGTTAAGTTACTTAAAATTTACGAATCTGAATTACTGTTCTGGCTTCAAGTTAAATAGAACATTTTTTTAAACAGAAGTTTAAAAGGATAATAACATTTTCTATGTCAGAGTACACCTATGTAACTCAAAAGATAGATAATACAAACAACTGTTTTCAGAAACACAGAGCTGTAGGGCAATGGCAAGCTTGGTAATACCTCTTTTATAATCAAAAGCGATTCATCCGCCAGTATGAACGCAATGTGGCCTATAGCTTTGTCAGTGAACTATGGATATTCACAGAACCAGCTTTACTGACGAGATGTGCATGATAATTGAATTTAACCCTAACCATGTAAATAGCCTACAAGTGTGCTCTTGTACGGCGGTGCTCCAACTCCAGTCCAGATACAACTCCCACTCAACATATCCTTAAACCTACCCATCTCCACCCTCTGGATCAAACTGCTCCATTAATGCTGTTGTTACACAATGTTACATGACTACTTAGTGAAGTGAAAAAAAGTGTTATCAATGTCCTGTTACACATTTGTACTCACACACACCATTCTGAGGGGTGTTACGTGTGTAGTTACAGAAATATTACAGCTGTAGATACTATGTAGCAATCACTGTGGTAACATACTAGATACACATTTAGTTACTATGAAATTACTCAAGTATTACAGATACTTCATGTAAAGTGGGACTGAGAAAAGAAAGATTGCTGTCAAGAGCAAACAAGAAATCAGTCACTCTGCAACAACCTCAGAATGACATCTGTGGATAAATATTTAATTTCCAAATAATTATTAAACATTAATCACATTACTTCAAGGCACCTGTGGTGAACCTTTCTGCACAGTTTCCCATGATGCCCGGGATGTCATTAAATCTGGATGATTCTAAACCTGTTTACAAGAGAAATCTGATTAGAATATTGCTAATACCCAAGGTAACAAACAGACAGTTTGTTGTGGGTTCAACACCAGAGTGAAACCCATCATTCTTTTATGTTTTGAATCTGTGAAAAAAGCCCCAGATCACAGCTAAGCCTCTAACACTGTCCTGAGGCCTCAGTCTGCTCATAGATCTTTAGTCATTACATCACAAAGAAAATCTAACAATAACATAGGTGCACTGAAACATTTGCTCCCTAAAAATTCCTACAACGGACCATTAAAAAAGGCTTCAGATTTACTTGATGGTACTGTAAGTTTATGTAAAGTTCTAAAGCATCATACAACGATTTTGTTGATATAGTCATTTTAATAAGGTTCATGTAACACAATCACAACTAGCCCAGAAAATAACTGTTCCTACAATGAAGCCTACTTTCTTAATCCTTTTCGGTCACTTGATAGAATTTGAGGTCCTTGCAACTGACTTAACTCTTTGTCATTTGGCTATGGATCCTGTGTCCTCCCCCGAATCAGTCCTTGAGGCTGTAGAACCTGGTCCCTGCCCCGAACCGGCTATGGAGGCCGTTAGTCCTTTGCCTGGCCCAGAGTCTGTCCTTGAGCCCTTAGAACTGTTACGCTGCTCTTATCAGCCATGGAGGCCTTCGAACTCTTGTCTTGCCCTAAGCCTGCCACGAAAATCATTGCACCTTTTCACAGCACTGAACCTGACCCTGGCCCTGGCACCCTCTCACCTGAACCTGCTCTGGCTGTCAGGCCCCCTCTTCTCGAACCAGTTGCAGGTATGAACTCTCCCAAAGAGGCCACCAGTAATCTGTTTGTGCTACTTTGTGCAATTCAATTTCCTGTTCCGCTCTGGAGAGACTCCTCGTCATCTGACCGGCCCAGGTGGGCTTCTCTGCCATCTGCTCCGCCATGGTGGGCTTCTTCACTGTCTGGTCCACCCTGGAGGGCCCTCTTACTGCCTGGTTTGCCTTGGAAGGACTCTCCGCTGTCTTGTCCGTCCTGGTGGACATCTCCCTCGTTTGCTCCGCCCTGGTGGGCTCCTTTACCTCTGATTCATCTGCCCAGGTAGGCGTCTCCACCATCTGTACTGCCCTGGAGGGCGTCACCTCCGGTTCATCTGCCCAGGTGGGCGTCTCCGCCGTCAGCTCAGCCCTGGTGGGTATTCCTTTCAGCTCAGAAGCCTGGGGCGTCTAAAATCCGCCCCTTTGAGGGGTGGGCTATGTTATGATCAAGCTGGAGTTGCCAGCCCATCTCTCTGTTTGGCACTCCAGCGTCAGAATGATTCTATGTGTTTTGTGTCTGTTGTCATTCATGGACTCATGTCAATGAACTCTTGTCTCCGCCCCTTGTCTGTTACCATAGTGTTTTATCCCCGTCTCCGCCCATCTCGTTTGTTGCCTTGGTGTTTTATTCCCATCTCCGCCTCATTGTCGAATTATCAGGTGCATTTAAACCCCAGTCTGTCTTTGTCTAACGCGATTCATTGTACTGTCTTGGAGTGTTGTTTAGAGTGTTTTCCCCGTTTGCGTTTCCTGGTTTTCCCCTAGTGTTCTCGGATCTGAATTATTATTGTCGACCTCGCCTGTTAACGGACTATAGCTCTATAGCCCCTCCCTTCTGGAAATAGTTTGCTCCTCGATCGACTCTCGCTACGGACTCTGACTATTCTCCTGCCTCCCCCTGGATGTGTATGTGTTCGCTGATGTAATCCTACGTCATTCATTAGCAGCACGCGTGTCACATACTGTAACAGTTGGAGCATAAGCAACATGGAGCGAGCCAAAGAGTCGGCTGTGTTAGTTTCATTGACAAATAATTTTCAGAGACGAAAACGAGACAATAACGAACGAAAACTAATTTGAAATGACAATAACTGTGATGAAAATCTATTGACATTTTTGTCAATGAATAAAACGAGACGAAAATGTTATGGAGCGACGATTGGAAAGAGATTATTTCAGAACGAATGTGCTGCATGGTTCGAAGGTTAGATGTGTACATGATTTGTATTTATAAACTATACCCTTGCTGCACGTCTCATAAAACATTAAAAAAATCTCAATATGTGGGATTAAGAGAAGAGCAGACATATTGATAAGTTTGGAGATGGAAGAGAGAACTCAATTCAGTCCGGTTTCTGAGCGCAGACACTGAAGCACACACACTTACCACGTCTCACACAGCGCAAATAAGTTACTCTTGAATGGAGAATTACACACAAAATGATTTCCAATTGTCCGTTTTGACTAGCAACTAGTACATTGCATTTGCTTGTATTCTGTTTAAAAGGACCGCAGCCTAATTTAGTTGCTATCGTCAAAGTCATGTTAATCAAGCAACAAAAGTAAAGTCACTCAATGCCCCTGACTGAATCACATAGTACTTAGTAGTTCTAAAGATTAATATAAATTTATTTATATAAAAATATATATTTCTGCTTGAAAGAATGAATAATATGGAAAACAATTTTGAATGAAAAGGCAAACTCCTAGAAATGCTTATTCAGTAAGGTCAAGCTCAAAAATAACTGTGTCCATGCCTTTTCAGTGCTAATTCATCACTGCACAGTAAATCCTAGCAGTATTATTTTAATGCCAAAAGTAAGTGTCTTCACATTTTTCTATTTTCATGTTACACACCATGAGATCTCACACAGCCCTAGGATTGGTTTTTGATCTAAAAAAGGTCTCTCTCATAAAACTGCAACACAAAATAATCTAAACTTTAAAACAGCCCCACATATTAGCTGCTGACAGGAACCGTCCATGGGGGGTTTAGGGGAAAATACAGGTCCTCTAATGGAGAGACAACTCCTTTCCTATCAGCATCAACACACATTCAGCACAACACAATCCCTGCCCACGTTCCCTCCAAATGAGTTATTCAATCTCTCAGGCGGAAGGCTAAAAGCAGCGGTATTCACTCAACCCTATGGCCTAATTTGGTCAGATCATATTTGCATTACATTTCAATTAATATATTATCAGTATAATTAGTGTGTTTTTCCATTATCAAATAACTAATGAATTCATGTTAAGGAATGTAATTATAAAAAGCACTGCATTTATTGCCTGCGGTCATGTAGTCTTGATGTGATAAAGTAAAGTGGCATTTACTTCCTGTTATTGCTCACTGTGGCATGACACTGGCACCAGCAGCAAGAAATAATGCACAAATATGACAATGCAGTCTGCTACAAGTCTCTATATAGACATAACTGGACAGAGAAATGGATTGTTTATACAACACAAAAGAACATTAAATAGCAAACATTCTCGTTTGAATGTGTGCTGTTCCAAGTTCTTGTAATGTAGTTAATAATCACACAAATGTATCATTGTGTATATATTACATAGAGTACACAAAATGTTTATTTCTTTATTAGTAGCGTCATTTTGAAATATCAGTTTACATTTCTGTCACGGATCAGGGTGCCTTCCAGGCTCCCTCTGCTGGTTGTGTTGTCTGTGTCTGTCGTTTTTTTGCCTTTTGTGAATAAGTCCCCACTTAAGTCTAATCCTCTGCATTTGAGTCCTCTGTTCCCCTCTCCCTGTCACATAATCTACTCACCAATAACTATGGACACAGCAGAAGAGGATGTAGCGTGCCGAGCCCTCATGCAGCAGGGCATTCTTCTGGGTCAGCAACAAGGGGAGATCGATGCTTCTCGTCATGCCTATTCCGAGATATCTCTCCAGCTAAACTAGTTGATGGAATGGGTTGAATAAGTTTTGCACACTTGCAACTTCATGTGGCTGGAATGACAAAGCCCTTTGGGATCCCTTTCACCATGGACTGGCAAAATACGTTAAGGATGAAATCTATTCCATCGAATTGCCTACAAGTCTGGATGGTCTGATCGACCTTGCTATCTGAGTGGATGACCGGATTCCCTCTGTTCACATCATCGGAGGAATGCCTTTTTCCCAGAGCCCGTCACTAGAGCCACGTCAGGAGTGGCGAGCAGCATGCCTCCCCAGCTCCTTGTTGCTTCAGAGGAGGAGCCTACGCAAGTTGGGAGAGCTTGTTTGACTGTTAGAGAGCCCTAACAGTCATATGGCCACATCATGCCCAGCAGTAAAGCGGCGCTATCCACCTAAGGAAAGTTTCACCCAGACTCAACTGCCTTCTAGTGGTCATTGTGAGTTCCAAGCCTCACTATTGATCTATGGCGCTGCTTATCAAGTTTCACCTCAGAATCTGTGTCCATTTCATGGATTTTGGGCTGGTCACATGCTTGGGACTTTGCCTTGGCCGAGCATCTATCGGCCATTACACTTTGTGGCACCTGTCTCACCAATTCTCCTGACTCACTCTTTCTGGCAATAACGCTGATGAGATAGCTTTCTCCTTATCCAATTGCCCATGGCTCCAGTAGTTTTGGGATACACCTGGCTGGTTAAACATAACCCCCATATTGATTGGGCTAGTAACTCTGTGTTGGCGAGTCCTTTCTGTTTGGCTCAATGTTTGGGTGCTGCTTTTTCTCCTGTAATGTCTTGTTCTGCATTGCAGAGTCTATACTCTCTGTCCAGACCTGAGAGGGGGACTATGGAGAAGTATATTCATGATTCATAAATTAGAGACCGCCCTTAACACCCCTACTGGGCACTTTAAATACTTGGTTATGCCATTTGGGCTTTCAAACTCTCCAGCGGTCTTCCAGGCGCTCGTCAACGGCGTGCTTAGAGACATGGTCAATCGGTTTGTTTTTGTTTATCTTGACGATATCCTGATCTTCTCCCAGAATGAGTGTGACAATGTCCAGCATGTCAGGCAGGTGCTTCAGCAGCTACTGGAGAATTGTTTATTTGACAAGGTGGAGAAGTGCAAGTTTCACACACAGTCAGTTCTGCCCTACCCGTGCCCATCCTACCTCCCGAACGGGTGGTGGCGGCGGTCAGCATGGGCCACTCGTCTGAGCTAGCTTGCCACCCAAGAGAGACTTGAACCTGTATTTTAATAAAGCAGCGTCTGTGGCGTGAAATTCCTGCTTGTTCGTTTAGGCCTGTCCAGTTTGTGCTTCAGGTAAAGGCTCCAATCGACCTCCAGCAGGACTAATCCAGCCTCTGTCAGTCCCTTTGTGGCCCTGGTCACACATAGCGATGAACTTCATAACTGGCCTACCCCCGATCTAGAGACGGTGGTCCTCACTGTGGTGGACAGCTTCTCTAAGGAGGCTCAACTACCTTCAGCGAGGGAGGCTGTTTTCTTAAATGCCTAACGGCCTTCCAGTGAACATAGTTTCTGACAGTGGACAGAATTTTATTGACAGCTGGGGGTGACTGCAAGCTTATCCTCCAGCTAACACCCGCAGACTAATGGGTCAGCCGAACATGCCAACCAGGACATGGAGAAGGTCCTGCATTGAGTGTCTTGCAGCCTGAGGGGAAGGGACTGTCACGGATAAGGGTGCCTTCCCTGTGTTGTCTGTTTTCTTTATTATTCACTCTGACTTGTACTTGTGAGTAGATTGTTTGGTGATCTATGTGAATGTTGCGTTGTGTCTGCTTTATCTGACCTCTGTGTTACTTGTACCTAGGCATGGGATGATAACCGGTTTCAAGGTTTATTGCGGATTGAAAAAGTTATGGTTTCAAAACCGCAAAAAAAAAAAGTTATAACGTTCCTACGATAAGTGCATTTTTTGTTTCGTCAAAGTGAAAGCGCTGGACTCCCTACTAGGTTGTGTGTCTGCGTACCTGCAGCGAAAACAACGCAGCCCCTCCCCCACTGGTTACTGCTGGCAGGCGCGTGTATGTGATTGTGCACGTGATCCTCAGTCAGCGAGACTCTGTAGTAAGTTCAGGATGGCCGAAGGAGGTGAACCCCCTCAACTTTTACCCCCGTTAAAAAAAGACCAAGTCAGCAGTGTGGAAATTTTTTGGGTACTGCAGAAATACTGACGGCCACAGCTTGCAATACTTCTAATATGATTTCTCATCTAACGTTACAGGAGCACCATCCAGCACTCTTCACTAAATTCAAGGTGAATTGAACCAGTTAACTTAAAGCTTGAAAGTCTTGAAACGAAACTTTTGCAAACATCTAAGTTACCAAGTCAGATAACAAGGCTAAACATTAGCTTGCATCAACTAATTTCCTCTTGCACATTACTTTACAGAGGGGGCTATATGTACTAACTAGGCCTACAGCGATGGGTCGATGACGTCGACGACTCGGTTCTCAAAAAAACGTTGACGTCAAATCCAGTAGTCGACACATCACGCCCACTCCTTTTTTCCCCTTAGCTGAAGCCTATTCAATCACGCAGTGATAACTGCCGTTGGCCACTGCAGTGGTTTAAGATTAAACGCCCTCTACAGCGAGCCAATGGTCGCGGCTCCTACCGAAGCTGCCTGAGGGGGCGTGTCCGCGCGTATATATATAGCAGCGCACAGCGGTACTTGCAGCACGGCAAGGGACACAGTAATAGTTCCCGTGTCTCAGGGAACCTGGGTTACGAGAGTAACCTATTCGTTCCCTTTCGACACTTTCACTCGTACTGCGTCTGCTAAGACGCTATGGGAACACAGTTCAATCCCGCCGTGCTGTGAGTGCAGAATTATAAATTCTGACACCGGACCTAGCGGGAAACCCTGTCTCATAAGCACAACATCGCCCTTTCACTTTAAGGCATGTAGCCTGAGCTCGTGGCCGGGGCAGAAGACAGCCGGCAGACACGCTTATAATAAGTGAATAAGTTATAGCTCATATCCTGAATACACTGTCTGAACACACATCTGTCAATAGAGCGAATACACAGACGCATAGAGCTTAAGTTCTCGGTTTGGGGTTACATTGGCCAACACAGAACGAGAAAATTTGTTAAAAAAATAATCGCTTACCCACAGCCCTGGTACTAACGTTACGTTTCTGTGATTGAACATTAGTACAACAATTAAGTTAAGGTGAAATCTCATCTTTGCTTTTAAGCCTTCTGCCACATTAACATCTTTTCAAAATCAGCCATTAAAAAAAAACAACAACTAATTAACTAAATTAACTCTGCGTTAATATGCATCAACACTGAAATTACAATTTATTTTAGAGCATTATTTTTATATTTTTAGAAGTATTATTTGTTTTTACACAAAATAAATTATGTAATTAGTTTAGTTAGTTTAATTAGTTGTTTTTGTTAAATCTAGTATATATCTAAATTACCACAATCACATCTATTTTTAAAAGTACACCAATTACAAGATGAAGTGAAAAAAAGATTTAGCTTAAATTTAACTTTGTTTTTACTCAGTCTTTGTTTTTCTTCTTTGTAGAGCAGCTGTGGCTTCAGCAGCAAAGGAACATCCTTCTCAAAAGCTGCAGGTCAGCCAACAATACAAGAAACTTTTGAGAAACAGCTTGCTTACGCACCCACATTCAAGGCTGCAAAGGACCTGAACAGTGCGGTGGCATACTTTAATGCAAAAGACATTATGCCTTTTCAAATTGTGGAGAAACCATGTTTAAATGTTTATTTACATTGGTTATTGTTGATCTGCAGGTGTAGGCTCACACAAGTGACTGCATTTTAATTTAATTAAGAAGATTCAATTATTTATTTTCATTATTTTGCCTGATGTTCAATGTTACAAAATGTTCTATATGTTTCCTAAAATAAAATATACTGTGTTCATTTGGTAAAAAAAAAAAAAAAAAAAGTTGTTTTTTTTACCCAGACATTTAAATAGAACATTGTAGAGCAGTAATTACATTACTGTGACACCGTGATATTTTTATCCAAGGTTATCATACCATCAGAATCTCATACCTGCCCATGCCTACTTGTACCCCAGGATTCATAGTGAGGAGAACAGCCTTTTTCTGTCTCACTCTTCAATGACATTGTGGGACTTCTGTGAGCGTTGTGTCTGGAAGTCTCCAGCCCATCTGTCTGCTTCTGACTGCTTTTTCTGTCTTGCCTAAGAGACTTGCTCGCTGGTTTCAGGTTTTTGTGTTTTTTATCTTTTCTGAATAAACCTCCACTTAAGTCTGATCCTCTGCATTTGAGTCTTCTGTTCCCCTCGCCCTGTCACAATTTCCAAAAATTATTATTGTCATTAATTGTAATAATGCAGTGAGATTATTGTCTGACAACAGCCAGTGCTCCACACAGAGATCTGATCATCATCCATGTAAATAACCAGCGCTCTCTCCACCTTCAATACCATGACTGAGGTGAGACCCTTGAGTAAGGCACTGTTCCCTGCTCCCAACTGTTCCCCGGGCACTGCAGCAATGGCTGCCCACTGCTCACTTTTCACTGCTGTGTGTGTGCACTTGGATGGGTTAAATGCAGAGCACAAATTCCTAGTATGGGAAACCATACCTGGCCACATGTCACTTCCTTTCCATTTTTTTGCAAGAATTTTGCAAAACAGCTAAGGTTTATGGAAGGAAGCCACAGAAAAACATTGCTGCAATACTTGGATATTTTGATCTGTTAAAATGTTTAGCTTTAACACCTGATGGACTGGACAGTTTGGCATCATTGATGCAAAGTTTATTAGATGTTTCGCAGGAGGAGAATTTAAGGATATTATTTGATGTTGGGTGAACAGAAAGCACAGGCAAACTTTAAAAATGGCTTCATGAGAAGAAAAAACACATTTTAGAGGTGACCAGTCTTGACCTCAACCTAAATGAGAAATTTTTTGGCGTGATTTCAAGAGAGCAGTTCACACCAGACATCCCCAAAATACTGCTAAATCAGTGGTGCAAAATCCCTCCTGACTCATGTTCAGGTTTGAATCATGGGATATCTTTGGAGGAAGTTATTGATGCCAAAAAGGGTCAACCAGTAATGAAATCCAAGACTTCGATACTTTTTCCTTCCTACACTGCCAATGTTTTACACCTTGTGTTCAGTAAGAACAATAGAAGGTGTCATTGTTTGGGTGTGAATGGTGTTTGAAGTCCAGATCAAACCTGGATGAATGAACAAATGAATGGTGGGTCAACAAATCCTTTAAAGAACATTGCTTTACACTCAAATAGATTAACTGAGTAATTAAAACTAATCCTTTTTAGTTTATCAGAACCAACATGAATTCAAAGAGTGGGCCTACAATTCCAAGGCACATGTTTTAAACTAGACTTTAATCAGATTTTGGTCACACTTTATATTAAGATCCAATGTTCTCCACTTTTGCCTCAATAAACTCCTAATTTGCTGCTTATTAATACTTCATAAGGTAGTTAAGTTAAGGTAATGGGTATTAGGGGTGTACAATATAGTCAGGCAGAATATGTGCTTTATACGCACTAATAAACAGTCAAAATGTTCATAACAGGCATGCATAAGCAAGCCTCAATAATTCCATTGAGAAATCCATGGGTTTAGAAAACTTTCCCTTTTCCTAATTTTGAAAGACTTTAAGTTTTATCTTTGTTCCCCAATCAAGGTCAAATCTGCAATCATTTCACGTGACTATAATAGTTATTATATATAAGAAGGACAAAGACAAAGCATGAATAAGCGTAGCACAAAACTGCCCTTCCCCCAGAGTCATGTCTACGAATGAAATATTCTGGTGAAACCCAAAGACCAGGCGCAACTCCAGGGACAACACAAAAAAACGATGCAATGAGCAGATTCAATGAAAGAGGTCAGGAAGGCACTGCGCTAGAAATATACCCCGGTCGTTTCACATTTGGAGATGTAATGATATTTCAGGCGTCGTATAAAAATACACTGGAGTTGTGTGCGGTTTAACGGATTGCCTGGTTTCTTCATGTCCGCTGGCTAAAGGACAAGCAAAGATTGTGGACTTCCATCATTTTCCAGTAGTCCACTAGTCCCTCGAGACCCTGTAATCCCTTTCACCATGACCATCAGATTGACAACGCTATTCATCTGCCGCTCTCTCTCCCAACATATACCCGGCAGCACATATATCTGCTGTTGACTTGAGGAAACCAGAGTTGTCCATGTGTTGACATGATTTAGGAAGGGAGCTCTTTGTATTTAGCAGGATTAAAGGAGATCTACGGGAACACTTCAACAAAGATGGAGCTGGTTGTCTTTGTAGCTTTGCCACTGTCACCACCATCCACTTAGCCTCATGCTGGGATTGGCATCACAACAGCAAACACAAAGAGTTATAGACAGATAGCGAGCACCAGAACACTACGGTACATTAAAGGCAACAACACAAAATCAGAAATGACCCATTTTGCTCATAAATCCGCTAAACATTGCATCAAAGTTCAACAATCTGGAATCATACTTTTTCTTTTGTTTTTTTTTTAAGTGATCTGTATTGGATATTGTACCGTCCCATTTCTGCCTTTATTCAGCTTTAAATGAACACTACTGTCAATTAATTGCATTGTTCATCTTCAGTAAATCTTAAAAACAAATGGAAAAAAAGATCCTGGGCTCATCAGAATAAGCCAGAATTGGAATATCATCTACAATCCACTCATCTCTTGACGGTTCGATCAATTCCCATTCAGCATGTTTTTCTCATGGACTATAATGCAGAAGTTCAATAAATATAGAACTTGAAAATATAAAAGTAAAATCAGTTTTGCATGTTCATTAATAAAAAAAAATGTAAAAAAAGGAAAAGAATGTGTGCTAAAATTCAAGACATGCTCTCACCAAATAAAATAAAATAAATATATTGTAATAGTAATGAATCACCATGCTGATAACCTACATTTCAGTCTTTGCTTGAAACTAATTCGCACAACAAGACAAATGCATTGTCGAGGAGAAAACGGAGTATTAATAATATTCTACTAGTGGTTATTAAATGTGTGAGTGATTTACTGTTCGTTTGTAGTTAACTCAAACACTGGAAAAGAAACATAAACTACAAGACACTTTCTACTAAAGAAAACATGACGATGAATAGCATACAAATTATATATATTTTTAAAGAAAATGAATATATCTCCTAACTAATGCTATACCATAAACCCTGCCAGGCTGTGTTGGTGCATTTCTTGTAAGATGAACATTATTATAATGACTTTTCTGTTACATAACTGGAAATGTTTCTACTACCGTTTCTTATTAAAAGACAAATATTAACACAGTAGATGTATTAACTTGTTTCTTGTAAGAGAAGGCCTTTATTAACCCTCCAGCACCTTATGGAGCACTTTTTATAATGGATGAATGCAGTTTATTTTGCTTCAAAATCGTGACCAGTATTCACTGTCGTTATAAATCTTCGAAAGGACAGTATTTTGTTGTTGTTGTTGTTAATATAACTCCAATTGTGTTCTCATGAAAAAGAAAGGGACCTGAGGTGAGTAAATCATGAGGTCATTTATATTTCAATTTCTAATTTTTTAAATTAGGACCAAGTAAGAAATGTACAACCGTCTTTTTAATATCATGAGCGCAGAAGGAAAAGGAAAGGCCAAGAACTTCTAATGACGCTTAAACTCGTTACATATTAAATATATTACTGAATGCACATTTACGTTGTCTTCAAATCTATTGAAAAATCTATTCTACTAAAAATGTGGTTAATGCTTTTAAAAGTCTGACCCAAATCAGTAACTCTAATTAATGCCATACCCAACACCACTAATGAATAAAAAACACTTCCAGATGACTAGATACCTTCTGGAGCAGAGGCAAAACCCATTTGCAATATGACCTTCCGCATTCACCTTCTTTCATTCTGTCCAAAAAAAACCCATGTTACACTCTCTTTGAACCTGAAATGCAAAAATATGCCCCGAGTCATGCGCGTTCATGTAAATGTAAGAAAAGTCTGAAGCAGAGAGGAGTTCTGGTGGCCCTCCCCTGGCTGCTCTGAAAGGCTGACCTTTGACCTCTGCACTGACAATGAATCCTCTGGCCTGGGCCACGCTGTCTGATCCAGACCGGCACTCTATAACCACAATCCCCCCTGACGAGAACACGGTGACAGAATCAGAGCTTCAAGGGTGTGTATGTTCTGTCATCGATAATAAACACTCCTCTTTTTGCTTTCCTCAAAGCATTCTCATCTCCCACCGAGAGGGGAAAGACTGACTGAGCAGGGCCTTTCACCTTTAAAGGTCAGGGCACAAAAGTCCCCCTGTCACCTGAAATCAAGGGTACATGTGGGGACTTTGGGAAAAGCTGTGAGGAGAAGAAAAGAAACCCAAAGCCGTTTTGGTGCACTTCTGTAAACAGTCCCGTGTCAAAAACAGCAAGTTAGGGTGACATGGTGCTGGAGAAAGTTACTTATATAAGAACTAATACTGCTCCATTAAAAAGGAAATAGCTGCATTGCTTGCTCTTTATGAAAAGGACGGATGGTACTTTTCGTCACCTTGCTTATTTGGTAGCTTCATGTAGTAAATACTACAGTATGTACTTACTGTATTAATAAGCAGGTAATACCTGGTTATAGTAGCCAGGTATGTAGGTATTCCCATACCCACCCAAGTGCACACACACACACAGCAGTGAGAAGTGAATGTGTTATTCACTAACTCCACCCACAATCCCTGCTGGACCTGACAAGACCAACTCCCTATCCATTAGGCCACGACTGCCCCAGGTGCTAACTCTGAACCTACCGCTCAACCTAACCTTACCCAAAGTAGTTGCCTTATTTTACTAGTACATTCTTGGGTAAGTACACTGTTAGCGCACTATAAGTGCATGTATTGTAAAATAAAGAGCAACCACTTTTTAAAAACCAAGAAAGAGCCTCTGCATCTGCACCTCACTCATCATTTTTTCTCAAATATAAATGGGAAAACAAAGAAACTTGGGTCACTTACTAGAGAAAAAACTCTCTATTGTAAATTGAAAATGAATGTGTTACTTCACTAGATGCTTAGTAAAAGCAATCAGCTGACGTAACTCGCATTACTGGTAATGCTGTACTATCAACACTACATGGGAGTGCACAATTAAGAACAATATTATAAAACTGCTGTTTAACAAGTTGACTTTACCACACTATTTTCGATCAGTATATTGTAAAGCATTACTTTCTAGTGCACACATTGCTTGCTTTCATTTTCCTCCATTAAATATCTCTTATTATTAATATCACATTTTTAAATAATTATGTTTGTCAAGGTCTGTATTTTAGCTGTCTATGGAGGCAACACTCCGCTAGTTGAATGGAATTAAAGGCACTGCTGATATCAGAGTACTGAAAAAAGAAAAGAAAAATAAGAAAGAAAACAAACTCATGAAGGCTACCTGCAAAAATATTCAGAAATGTATGTGTGTTTGTATATATATGCATTATATCTTTTTTTTTAATCGATGTCAAGATATCAACTGGATTGGGCTTGTGCTAACAAGTTTAAACCCAATATTGGAAAAATGGTTTATATATGCATTTCTAAATGACAATATATGATTTTATTGCATGTTGTACCTGATCAGTATGGTTAGTAATTGTCCACATATCGTAAGAGCACACATGCACAAAACATATTAAACCCAGAAGTAAAGTGGGCCATTAGGTTGGGTTCTTTCAACTTGGACCAGTCTCAGACCAAAAGCAATCCTGACCGTCAAGAGATCTGTCCAATCTCAAAGCTGCATAACACACGGCCTCCCCGTCACCAACATCCAGTGTCTGAAAGCCACACACAGGACCTGTGCCTTTTCAATTATACATGAAGCAAACAGAATCAAATCAATTAGGTATTGCTGTGGCATGAATGAAAGGTGCATAATTGATGGCCGCTCTCCTACATTATACATATCTGTCTGCAAATCTCCACGCACCGGAGTCAAAGAGCACCGAGGCCACATTTCACCACTTTATTAACTTAATCTACTCATTTGCATTGGCACGAGCTGGATCTGGAGACCTGTTTTCAGCTGAAAAGGATCTCTAAGGGCTTTGGCACTGCCATTAAATAAGAAGTTACGACAGGATGCAAATATCCACATATTTTCCATCGATGTGAAGATATCAGCTGGATCGGATCATATTGTGGCAAGAAAACTCAACATTGGAAAAACGGTTTCTCCGATTCTATAAGTGGGCTTGAGAGTATTAGATGAGGTTTTGGGGTCCATTTCTCTCTTTATATTCTCAGGGCGTCTAGACAGATGGCAGACATTAAAAGGAGGAGCCATGTGACATCTCTCAACCGCACCGCTGAGATAGAGGTAATTAAAAGACATTTAATCAAGTTAGTCTAATGAAAAATGCAGCTGGACACCCGGTTCCACCTTCTGCTCCCACTCTCACACCTAAACTCTCGAACTTTTGCCCCGTTTACCAGAAAACTGCACTCTGGTAGAAGGCCATTTTTGACTTTACATACCATCATGATCCAGCACACATGAAAATATACATCTCACGACTGCAATGAACAGTCAATCCACCGTCACGAGCCGGGGTGATGAGGTTTAAATTTGTGTTTTTAAAACCTGGAAAAATCATTACCACTGGAACAAGAAAGATTAATAATATGCTGAAATGTATGGACATTTCTGTAATGAATCTATTTTTATTTTCTCTTTATGCTTTTCTGTAAGATAAGTAATCTTAAGTGTTCTTACTCTTTTAAACTAAATGACTCAGTAGCCAATTAATTTACATTTGAATCAACTTATAGAGTTAGGGCTGGGCGATATATTATGCAAAGCGGTAAATCTCCGTCAGCTGTCTTCAAAAGGAACGCTAGTTTATACACAGAGCCGTAGATCACTGAGAAGCCGCG
>JAUYWG010000045.1:4407481-4420335 GCA_034779775.1 Enteromius afrohamiltoni
GTAATGAATCTAAAATATATGAAAGTCTAATGTTTATCAGTACATTACAGAAAATAATGACCTTTATCACAATATGCTAATTTTTTGAGAAGGACCTCAAAATATATTTGAGGTGTATGTAAAGTGTATTAGTATGCATAGTGTAGTTAGATTATATAGCATTTTATATATCAAAATCTTTATATTTATTTAAAATATGCATATTGTATGCTGCACATGTAGTATATATACAGGAATGTGTCTAGGTGTGTGCATTGTGCATGCGTGTGTGATAACATTTTTTTTTTTTAATTTTTAGTTAATTATTAATTTTATTTGTTTTTTCCCCCCAATGATTAGCTTTCAACATCAATCCAGTCTTGATTGTTACATGATCCTTTACAAACCATTATAATGTGCTAATTAGTCTGTAAAACTGTTTTTCCTGCGAAATGCTTTTTTTCAGGATTTTATAATTTTTTTTTGTTTTTTTATATATATTTATATGGCAAATCGTACGTATTTTACGAGTTGCCGATTCGTATGAATTTGTACGAATGACCCAAACCTAACCCCGCCCCTAAACCTACCCGTCACGGGGTTATAGACAAATCGTACAAGTAAGGTCGTACAAATTAGTCCGAATTTGCAGGAATTTGGGAGCTCGTACGAATTGGTCGTGAGACTGTGTTGGTCTGAACGGAACCTACTTTCTAAATAAATATGAAACAGCACAGCTTCTTTTTATAACATTGATAACAACAACACATTTTATTGAGTATCAATCACCATATTAGAGGATTTCTAAAAGATCATGTGAGATATTTACAAAATGCATATTTACAAATATGCATTTTGAATCACAAAACACTCTTCTTCATGTAGAAGATCCCGCTGATAATTCCAGACACAGAGCTTGCATGCAGTGATTTTATTACTGATGTTATCCGAAGTGTTTGGTTTTATCCCAGATAAAGGCGAGAGCGAGAGAAGGAGAGCGCCTTTGTGCGTCCATCACGCACTGACAGCAGCAGCAGCAGCTCCGTTACGCGCTCGGCGCTAGGATCCAGCGGATCTCTCTCTCTCTCTCTCTCTCTCTCTCTCTCTCTCACTCTCTCTCTCTCTCTCTCTTCCAAGCCTGTTTTAAAGTCTCTGCCAGACTTCAGCTCATGCGCTACTTCCTGGATGGCGGAATGGAAAGCTTCCAGAGCCGCTCCAACTCTTGTCTCTGTGTTTTCAGCCTGATGCGTGGACTACTGCTCCTCTAACATCTCTCTCTTAATCCACCGTCCCCTTGACATGCTTCTCTTCTGGACTACAAGCTCAGCCATCTGAAAGAGAGAGAAAGAGAAAAGAAGAAAAGAACTGTTTCTTTTGGCTCGGTCGAACTTCAAAAGAAAAGAAAAGAAAACAATCTCTCCAAAGGACTCCTTAAGGGAGGCGGCCGAGAAACATTAAAACGCGTCCAGTGCGTTCGCATTGCTTATTTGTGGGAGTTTTTTTTTTTGTTCGTCAGGAGGATAACTCTGTCAACAGTTGCCTTATTCCAGATCTCCATGTATACAGTGTGACATGCGGAGGCTACTGCGACCGCGCCGCTGCTGCTGGTGGATTCCGCCTCTGCTTTTCTCCTCGCTCGTGCTCCGCTGGGCACACTGTCATCCCGGTAAGTTGGATTTGAGGTGGATAAAAATGATTTTCAAATCGCTCCATCAAGCATTACGAGCTATTGCATTGGCTGCGTAATTTGAAAACAACCCATGTTCCCAGTTAACACCACGCGAGGCTTTTTCTTTCCCAGTTGTAAAACGTGGAATAGGAACGCTCAAACACTGTAACGTTCATCATGAGGTCTGTTAATATTCCAGATGACCCTGTGCTGATATTTATCCGCGCGCAGACCCGTTATTTCTAAACAAAACACTTGATCTCCGTTATTGAAAAGGCATTAGACGGTGTCTTTCAGCAGGCGTTACTGATTTGAGCAGTTCTAATGCATAATAGAGTTAAGTCATCGTTAGTTTAAGTATTAACTTAGCAGCGTTTCATTCCTTACTTTTTTTTTACGTGATTTAGGCGCTTTCTCTTCCAGACAGTCTGGGATTTTTAAAGATATGTGTGCATATGCAGTATGTTACTCGGGCAATATTTTTACAGATTCACATTTGTTATCGGTTCTTTATAATCGGGTGGCACCAAGTGCTCAAGATACTACTGTTTACAATTTCTTTTGAAATCATTGTATGTATAATTCCTCAGAACTTTTTTCTTCTTTGTTTGTTTTTTACATATATTTTTTTCATAGTCCAAAAAATGCTTCCATTACATTTATGTGTAATTTTTGTTATTAATATTAACATATATAGAATTTTTATTGTAGGTTCATGAGTTATTATTATTATTATTATTAATAATAATAGTCATAAATAAAACCATATTTTGGACGAAATTAACCTGTACTATTTTTGCTCATTCTGCACAGAAGATGCAAATGGTGCTTAATAGCTCTAAGGAGCAGCATAGTTTTGGGGTCAGTGGAGAAAAATTCCTTTAATTGTCATTAATTTGGTTATTAACTGATGATTCAAATCCGATGTTCAGAAGGATCAGAGGAGTAGGGATGAAACCTCGACTATACATTTCCACAATAACAGTGTTTTTGGGTAAACCATAAGACTCTGATTTCTGGGGGCTTGTCCGGGTTTTCGGATTGCCTCATATGGACATATATTTAACGGCATCTGGTTTAGGATGACCTTGAGCTTGTGTGAGTGATAGGTGAGCCTCTCTCAGGCTCTTCAGGTTTGCTGTGCTGATAGACGGCAGCCAGAAAAGGAAGAGAGCCTGAGATGCACAAGCCATTTCAACCATGAGGAGACTGATAAGCTCTGCATATTTGCATGAGATTTTATGTAACGCTGGAGGCGTCAAGTCTGATGTATAATTCCAGGGAGTGTGACATTCTCAGGTCTTCCAATCAGACCTTATGGAAACACTAGCAGTGCAGGGACTGTTTGTGCGGTTTTAACCATATGACATCGTCTACACAGGCAGCCAAATGTGACACAATTGACAAGAAAGCCATATTCATAAACAAGAAAAGCTCAAGAGCATGGTTTGCAGATCGCATCTGCGCTATGTATTGCATGCGGGCATGCAAAGCTATCACGCGTTCGGAAATCTCATTAAAATACCAGAAAGCATTGTGTTTATCTCTCATCTTTCCATCGGATACATCTCAAAACATACATTTCCGCTATAGCTGACCTACTTCTGGGCGGCTTGACGGTTTTGACTTTGGTATTGCGGAAGAAAATTTCACTTTGTCCGCAGTCAATCACTGTTGCGGGAGTAAACGAAGCAGACTTTATGGTTTCTCTGAAAATTCACTTCAGATACTGGACTAGTGGTTTTCTTTTGTTTTTTTTTTGCCACTAGTTTTCATCTCACATTCTGTGTGATCCAAAGCAACAAGAGCAGGGCTCTCGGGGACTCGGTGGACATTGGGGCGAGCACTTGAGCACTGACAGCGAGATAAAGCGTCTAAGTTTCTGCATCTTAAACAGCCCAGAGATTTCATCAGGCCCGTGATGAATGTTCCATGAATAACACATTGTCACCAAAGGGCAAATGCCTCACTCAAGGTTGTGGACATTATTGACAATCTCTTCTGTTTTTTTGTTTGCGCCTCTCTCTCTCTCTGTCTCCCGTGTCTGTTGCGATATGTGTTTCCGTCCATCGTACTGTCTCCGTCGATTTCTCCAAGAGAAATGGGCACGGGTCGGAGAAATGAAGCTACCGTAGAACAAAAGACAACTTTAATGTGTTTTCCGTTTGCTTCCTGTCCTGCCCCCTGCTTTTTTTTCCCGGACTTTTTAAGCTCAGTGACATTTGCTCACTTGTCTGTGTCTGATAGACCTGTTCTTAGCAGAACCACTGCTGCGGAAAGACAAGCGAGCTCTGTATCTGCCGCCGCTGCAACAGTGACATGCGCAACTTTATTTATTTCTGTCATGCCGGTGGGAAACAAGTGTCGGCACACTTAAGTCTCCAGTAATGGCCAGTTTGCTGACGGTGCAAGAGAGGAAGCGAGAAGGACGGAGGGATCTCTCAACGGGGCGTCTGTTGGCCCCAGGCAACTCTCATCTCTCTACAGTCCGGTTTGATGTAGCGACGGATGACTACTGCGGAAGGGGCTAACTATAGTGTGGTTTCCACCTGGTCATTTAAAGCTATCAACTATGGTGAAACTAGCCATAGTTAAATAAAAAAAGTCTACTCTTCTGACCTACCCTGCAGAATTGCAAGCATTCACCCAAACGGCGTAGAACCCGCTGGCGACACCGAAGAAAAGCCGGTTATTTCTGTCGCATGACGAATAGCATGCCATGCACTGGAGAGCACAATGACAATTCAAATCTCTTAAGAGGCATCAGACTTCCTGCCTTTCCGATTTCCTTTTATGTGGGCGAAGAGCCATTTCTGTGTCTAATAGAAAAAGATAATTTGCTAAATGTCCGTTTCGGAAACGACGGGCACTTAAGATGGGGGGTAGAGTCTCAGGAGTGAGATAGCTGGAGCTGACATTTGGGCAGGACTGGATGCACTAGCGGCCCCTGTAACGACATTATCATCATCATCATCTCTCTCCGCTCGGGCCGTTATCTGTCCAGCTGGGTGACCAAAACTGCTGTAATGTTCGCCAGGTCACTTTATCAGTCACGAAGCCTGTCATCGTTGCCTGGCTCCTCTAATAGATTGATTAAAAGATAGGGCCGTGCGGACGGGTGACCGTGTGGGGTGATGTCAGGCTGCCGTGGGGTCGCTCTGACAGAGTTTGTTTGCGTGTGTGCTCGGTGTGCGCTGTATTGATATCGGGACTAAAAGCTGTGTGGGATTAGAACCAGCAGCATGGACTCAATTTGGATGCCATCCACCGTATCAGTGGTTTGATTTCTGTGCACATATACATGATATCCAAATGTATATCCAATTCAATTGCAAACGTTTAATTTATTTAATGACATTCATTTATGAAAATATTTGACTTATGCGTGTGTATTGAAATAATTTCCGAAGAATCACGATTGCGTGAAGTGTTCAGTCTTTACTTCTAGCACTTATTTTGTTGATTGAATTCTTCGTAAAATCACTATTTTTATTTACCATTTATCTCAGACTGTTTCTTTCTCTCGTCTCTGTTTTTGTGTTAGATGTTATGAATGGATCTCAAAGAGTATTAGGGCTCTTGAGTGAAGGACTCATCCCTAGTTTAGCTTGTAGTCTTGGTGAAGGCAGACGTGTCTGTGTGTGTGAAAGAGCATATATGTGTCTGTTCTCATGCTGGTACATTTTCTCCTCATCTCCACTGGCAACCACAGCTCACAGTATGTGCTAACCACCAAATGAAGTGGACATTCATGAAGCATGCTGGTAAGTTGTGTATTAAAGACAAAAATAAATGCAGATAATGAACCCAGCATGCAAGGAATCACACTTTCTACTTGGAAATGGACATGTTCTTATACTTTAACACCAGTAATATAGTGATATATTTTTGGATGATTTTATTACCATGGAGACAGAAAGTTAAATGTTGTACAGACTTACTTTAAGTACAGTACTTTAACTACAATAGTACCGTATGCATACTTTTAGTCCTTTTAATGAAATTTTAACAAGCATCTATCTTACATATTCTGCAAGTCACTTCAATTGAAATAAACAACAATAGTTAAACGGGCAACAAAGCTTTTGTGGTAACAATGCACAACTCAGTATGTCAGATGCATAAGGTAGGCCTGCAGCGATACGTCGATGAAGTCAACGAATCGATTCTAAAAAAAACTTCAATGTCAAATCCAGTAGTCGACACATCACGCCCACTCATTTTTCCCCTTACCTGAAGCCTATTCAATCACGCAGTGATAACTGCAATGGCGGCTCCCGCCGAAGCTTGCCTGAGGGGGCGTGTCCGCGCACATATATACAGCGGGCAGCGCACAGCTGTTTTCAGGTTACCTCGACTGAAGTGCCGAACACTTGCAGCACGGCAAGGGACGCAGTACTCGTTACCGTGTCTCAGGGAACCTGGGTTACGAGAGTAACCTATTCGTTCCCTTTCGACACTTTCACTCGTACTGCGTCTGCTAAGACGCTATGGGAACACAGTTCAATCCCGCCGTGCTGTGAGTGCAGAATTATAAATTCTGACACCGGACCTAGCGGGAAACCCTGTCTCATAAGCACAACATCGCCCTTTCACTTTAAGGCATGTAGCCTGAGCTCGTGGCCGGGGCAGAAGACAGCCGGCAGACACGCTTATAATAAGTGAATAAGTTATAGCTCATATCCTGAATACACTGTCTGAACACACATCTGTCAATAGAGCGAATACACAGACGCATAGAGCTTAAGTTCTAAGGTTGGGGTTACATTGGCCAACACAGAACGAGAAAAAACTTTTTAGTGGTACTGTAAAAGACACGCGTTACATTTATAGGTATGTGCACAGGCCCGTAATGTTTCTATACAAAGTGACCTCGCCACCTACTGGCCTGGCATGCAAAATGCCATTTGTAGTAGTTTTCCGCTGATCTGTGTTAACGGGGATAATTTTAATATTGCATTCTCTACATTAAATAAGCAAAGAAAGATTTGTGTGTGTGTGTATATATATATATATATATATATATATAATCTTACTTAAAAAAAAAAGTTAACTGAAACAACTAACTAAAACAAAATATTACAAATGAAAAGTCATTTCAGTGAGTTGCAAGAAATTTCTTTTAGTTAAGTGTAAATTAATGTGTTAGAATAACTAAAACAAAAAAAAAGTAACTACCTAGACTACACTGTACACACGCCAGTAAAATGACACATTACTAAAACTTAAAACTAAAAGTACCTCAGTGATACTAAAATAACACTGGTGAGCATTTACTTTTTGAGTTTTCTTTTTGCGATCTGTAAAAATTACAATGTTTCAATTATTTACAGTACAGAGTGAAACAAAGGGAAAGGAAGGTGGTGCTGTAATTCTGGCCAAAATATTAATTGTGACAACTCTGTTTTGATGTTGAGCTCCTAATCCTGTACGCTTTGATAAATATTAGCTTGTTCAAGTTCATTTTGTTTGCTTGTTTGTTTGTTTGTTCTGTTATGTGCCGCTTTGTTAAATGGTCTTTGGAAAGCTGGATTCTGCAGCACTGATGGTTACAGCATCACCGGCCCGCATAGCAACAGCTCTCCCCTCTTATCGTGCATCGCTTTTTGAAATGTTAGCTTGATGCGAATTTGGTAGCGATAACGATTCGCCTCATTGAAAGATGTAGTGGTTGTAGGCAGGAGACCAAAGCTGTGTACTTTGGCACCACTGTCTCTTCTTCACGATTTTCTTCATGTTTGCTTTTGCCACTCTTTTATTTCTTGCTCTTTCTCTGTTTCTAACTCTCTCCCTCACCCAGACTGGAGGTTCTGAAAGAGATTTTCATTTGGCACAGGAACGGGGGTTGGAACAGTTTGCCAGGAGACGAAAGAAACCTTTGAGCCTCTGGGAGACTTAAGCGCTAATTCTCCTTGCACATAACCCGGCCCCCCTCCAGCGCCTCGTTCTCCTGCTTACCCCCGTCCCCCTCTCTAAGGTCATAATTAGCAGAGTATGGAGTAACAAACGTAAAAGTCTCTCCATTAATAACGTATAACGGCTGCTGGCCCTCTCCAATTTAAATGCCAGTTCTTCCTCCTCTCACCAAAGACCCCAGGCTAACGCGTAAAGACCAACAAGCATCTAAAAAGGCAAAGATAATATTAAATTAATGAGATCTGAAACCAAACACTGGAAAGTGTTCATGTTTCTTTGTATCAAGCAAGTGATGGATGGATCAATGAGAGAGAAATGAATTACAATTTGATGAGCCGCGGTGGGTGTTGCGATATTAACGGATGTTGTAATGCAACCGAGACTCGACAACGTAACAGCATTCGTTTACACTTAAACTTCCACCAGGGGGAGTATTTTGCGTGAGTTTCGGCTTTGAAAGATGCATGCTAATTTTACGCAGTGCAGACTTTTACTCTAGAGTATCCGCAGCATTTATTCTGCTTTTTGTCAAGGCGATCGATCAAGGCTTTTGTGGCGCAGTAAAGCGCTAGCGCTAAGTGCTAAACTTCATTTATTATTGTAGCACCAACCCACACAATACTCTTTAAATAAATTTTCCCTTTTAACCACTTTTTGAGAAAGCTGTGAAGCTTTTTTTTTTTTTTTTTTTTACTTTTTGCTCCAACTGGAACAAATATATAAATATAATAACAAACAAATAACAATTATATACTCGTGTGGTTGCAAATCTGTAAGACTGTCAAAAAAACTGATTTGTCTTTACAATGAAAGTCAAGATTCTTTTGGACCCCATCTCTTTAAATCTGTTTTTGCAAAATCCACATTCCAGTTTACCTGCTTCTAAATGGCCTGTAAGACGAACTCTCCCCTCATAATCTGATGCCAGTTTTTCGGTTTATTCTTGAAAGGTAATGGCTGGGATTTAGACTTTGTAATCCGGTCTGGATCAGCGTAAAAGGCCAATCTTGTCACAGAGCCTTTGATGGGCTGGCTGTCATGACCAGGCCTGCTTGAAACAGAGAAATAACCTTAATTTGGAGGTTGGGAACTGGTTGTAATGATACAGCCTTTAGGGTGATGTTGTCCATGTGATGGGTGTTTGTCAGTCAGGGAATTGTAGCCTAATGGTTTTCTAGGCCAGTTCATTCCCTTTGGTATTTCTAATTCTCCCCACACTACGTGTCCCCTTTTGAAAAAAAAAAAAAAAAAAGAAGAAAAATAAAGGAAAAACAGGCAGAAAAGGAGTGAGGCTAACTATTAGACACCCTCCATATATCACATCAGCCTGGGAAATTGCGGCACCAAATTATTTGTTTGTGCGTGGATGTGTGCGGTCTCTCAGTGACCGTATAAATGAGGCAATGCCGTGCCGCTTCTGAGAAGCACGGTCACGTATTCAGAATGCCCATTTTCACAGACAAAACACATTAGTGTTGCATTAGGCCACGACTGAGAGGGCCAGGCCGGTTACAGCCCCTTGATATTTCCTCTGCTTCCATAGCGAAAAGAGGAAAGAAAAGACGAGAAGGGGAAAATAACCACATGCCAAGGAGCGTTGTGTCAGTGAGCCAGTGTTAGGCTGGAGTTGCGAGTCTTCTCATTAAATTTTTGCAGTGTAGTTGGTTTTCCACTTTAATGCTTGGGAGGATGCTGGCCTCTTCCATCGAGAGAGAGAGCGGGTCGAGACGCAGCCTGCGGACTGTGCCACGCCGCCCAATTTGTCTTACTTCTAGGGAAGCTGTTTAAAGTACAATGCTTTTTCTTTTTTCCCTTCCCTTCTGAAATTGGCGAGATTCCCGCTGTCTTTCCACCACTCCAGATATCCGTGCTTTCATCAGTCAGACCTGTATTGAGTGTGCTTGGAAAATGGCTTGTGATCAGTGTCTGTCCGTTCTGATTTATCCCACTCGTAACAGTCACTCGGTGTGCGTATAGTGAATTAGAGGAGCACATTATACATACGCATGTTTCCGTATGACCGTTCTGATCCTGTAACTCTCTCGGAATAACCTGATGTTATTTATCTTTAGGTTTCGGAGACACGCTGATAATGAGTCAGTGGGTCTTTGAATTAGTGCTGTTGTAAATGTAAATTGCACAAATGCAGTCTTTCAGTCCCTCGTTCCTTCAGTCCCTCTCATTGGAGAATTGTTTGCAGCCGGTCGCCGTAATTAGTAAGACATGATCCTGTCCGAAAATATAGATTTATCCCAATCCCTCCCCCTAAACCTAACCCCTACCCAAAATGTATTACCAAAATCAGTGGGTAAGGATAGCTGATGAACAACTATCAATTAACTGTTGTTCCAAGATCAACAAGAACGTTGATCTAGAAACATCTTGAACTTGGTGAAATCACGCTCAGCCATTGTAAAGTAGCTGACTTGACCATGCATCAGCTGAATTCTGGTGTTCAAAGTCAGTATCTTTAGCAATGTATAAAGCCAGTTAATAAACAGAATTGAGCCATTTTAACATTGACTGAGCTGGCTAAGAAGCTGCTTAAGTTGCAGACAGTGTCAAACATGTTGCTTAATGCATTTGCATCATTGGATGCTTAGCTAGTAGGCTAATCTCTTATGTTTTTAGCTTTGGTAATACAATATGATAAGCGACTTAAAACACATTTACATTAGAACAGATACACGTGAAGCAATTTTCTACCATTTTCTCATCAGGCAATGAATAGAGTACTCATTTGTCTCTTTTGGAGATGATTCTGAAGGCTTTCTGCTTCATTTTAATACACTATTCAGTGGTGTAATCACCATGATCGCATGATGATAGCTTGAGAAAGAAAAGAATGATCATTTTCCAACTCTAAAAGCCCTTTTTGACATCTCACTAACTAGTGTGTCCCTGTCTTTCACTTTTCTTTCCTTACATATTTTTCTTTTTCTGTGTTGTGGTATTAAAAACAATCAGCATCGTGAAGAGCTGTAAATGTGCCTGATGGTAGGCTCAAACAGCAGCCGAGTGGCAGTTCAATATACAAGCATGAAATCAAACCCAGAAGTAGAATTACGTTTTTCAGATCTTTGCCGCTTGACGGCTGTGATTGCCTTTTCTGGCTGGGCTGTGTCTTTGATGGTTCACTCTACCTTGACTAGTGTTGATGGGTTAGCAGCGTGACTACTGACTGGGTCGCTCTCGTTGACCCCTTGTAACCTCCTACAGGTGCATTGAGTTTGTATGTCCACTCAGAAATGTAAATTCCATCAGCTGACACTCTTTTAAGTCATTACAAACCCTATATGACTCTTTTTCTTCAGCAAAAGAAGACATTTTGTTTTCCCTGCTCTTTTCCATGTGGTAAAAATGAACAGGGACTGGAGCTTTCAAGCCTCAAAAAGGACTCGAAAGCGCCATAAAAATATCATTAAAGTGTCCTGTTTGACTTCGGTTTCAATCTGCTCGTCACTCAAAGCTGTTGTATGGCTTCAGAAGGCTTGGCATATAGTGTGCAAGGCTTTTAAGATGCTTCTGCTGTGCTTTGCGTGCTGTTGAAGCTTGAAAGCTGTAGTGCTCATTGATCATAATTCCATGGAAAACATTCTTCAGAGCTTCTCATTTTGTGTTCTACAGCAGAAATAAAATTGATGACATGCATTTTTTTGGGTGAACTATACCTTTAGCTCAAAAACTTCTTGACCAGGGGTGCGTTTCCCAAAAGCAACCATGGTCGCAAGTTACCAATAGAGTTCAATGGAACTAACGAGCATAGTTAGCTAACGATGCTTTTGCGAAACGTACCCCTGTAAGTTAAAGGTTTCCATTGTGATGATGAAGGGTATTATATCAGTTGTTACAGAAATGTTCTTTAAAATTCTGACCTTTGCTGAACACATTTTTAAAAACCTATAGTACTGTATGTAATGTATTTTTATTTTATTCTTATTATTTTTTTATATGGATGTCAGTGGCTACTGGTACAATCAAAATTAGAATCAAGTACTTCTCATGTGCTTTAGTTAATGCTGTCAAATCAATTAATTGTTCTGTTAAGTAGATTAATATTTGCATTTTGATTTATAATATATTTTAAAATAGACATATGCTTCCTAAAAAACACATATATGCAACTTTATATAATTATTTATATAACTTTATATATCCATAGAAATAATTGTAATTTAAACAAACTTTTATTTTGAATACAATTAATTGCGATTAATTAATTTGACAGCACTAGCCTTAGTATGTTTATTTTTTTTACACTCATATTAAGTGTACTTAAGTTTTAGTTATCTTTTGTTGTGCTTTAAAGATTTAAAATCTACTTTAAAGTCCAACTTTAAAAAAAAGTGTAGTCATTAAAGTGAACTTTCAATGCGCACTTAAAATACACCTTTATTTCATTGATATTATATTATCTGCAAGTTCAGCTTGTTAAAATACTTTTAAGGTTTAAAGTACACTACAAGTGCACATTGAATGCAATTTAGTGCACTTCATTTTCACAAGGGCTCCGACGACCAGATGTCCGACAGATGGGCTTCTACTCTCAAGCTCTTGGGAGCGCTGTGAATTTTCCATATTTTTTCATGAAATTCTTTCTCTGTACACCGCCCGTCCTTCAGTTTTTAAATGGCACAACGAGTGTAGGGCGGGATAGGATGCTTCCAGGAAGGGTTTTGGCCCAGTCAGTTCCCCATTCCTCATGTGGAGACAAGCGGCGGTGTTCCTCCTGAAACCTCTTTGGATTTACGCTGCCAGTCCTGCCATCTTTCTTGTGTTAATCACCCCGGGCTTCGCTCGCCACTCACCGAAGGGTGCGATGGATGAGCCATTGGGGAAATGGAATGGAGACTGGCCAGGCGTGACAGAGAAGATGAGGAGACAGTCAGTATAGGACAGGAGAATAAAGAAGATGATAACCACCTTAACACACATACACCCACATTTAGCTCCCACACCCCAACATTTACGCCACGTGGAGCTAGTGTCTTAAATCACCATCAGTGACTCAAGGTCCCGCCGAGACCTTAAACAATCAGCGCTGTCGTTTGCATGGAGTTCTTAATAGTGCTCAACTGGGTTTTTTAACGGCTGATGAGCGAGCTCTATAAAGCAGGGCATTAATATAATGATTGGAACGAAAGGACAGTTCATGCACAAAAATGAATTCTGTCATCGTTTACTCACCATCAGGTTGTTTCAAACCTATTCAATTCTGTTGAACACAAAAGAAGATATTTTGAATAATGTTCACAGATGCTGGTAGCCTATACTATGGAGAAAAACAAAA
>JAUYWG010000045.1:4424221-4451770 GCA_034779775.1 Enteromius afrohamiltoni
TATATATATATATATATATAAATAAATTTGTGCTGTCAAAAAATAAATAAATAAAAACATTTTATATATATATATATAATTTATTTATTTATTTATTTTTGACAGCACAAATTTATTTTTTATTTATTTATTTAAATGTATGCTTCAGATATGAAATGTATGCTTTCTAGTTTTTACTCATTTATTCATTCAAAAAAGTAATGTTTTAATTTGGGCAGAAAGTGTTTGGCAGTGAGTAAATGACAGGATTCTCATCGGGTGAAGAGTTTTGGTTCATCTTCCACTCTCTCTCTGTGGGCTGAATCTCTGCATAGCTTAGCTAGCGTTATGCTAGCCTTTCGTCAGATTACGTGACCTTATCACGGCAGCTGTCTGTTGTGGTGAGAGTATTGCCTGTCACACGTGGCCGTGGACATGCACGAGAGGGGGTTTTGTATTGCATAGGAAGTGTTTTCGGGACGTGTGGCAGATGGTGGCTAACAAAATATCATTACATTTGTGCTCCGAGGCTGTGCTGGCAGCCAAATGATAATATAGAAGCCTGCAACTCCAGCAGCAATGAGATTCTCAGACCCTATTACCTGGGAATACAGAGTAGGGAAAACACACAGAGTGCAGAGAACACAATTCTATACGGTGAGGGGGAATTTTTGTCAAGTGTGTGCGCGTACGCTGCTCCTTCATCTCCAGTCATCTCAGCACATTTATTTTTCATGCGAGCGTCATTTTAACTTTCTGCTGCTTGTTATTTTTTTTCTTCTGTACCAAATGTAATGTGATTCATAAGGAATATCCAACACATTGAGGAATCAAAATCTAATTTAATCTCTGAAATGGCCAATTTTGGGATTTGGGAAAGAAATTTAAACCGAGGAATAAGTAGGGGGAACAAATAGATGCTGCTGCAGGTCTCCAATCAAAAAAAAAAAAAAAGATATGTTATTCTGATATGGTATAACATTAAAAAACATAACATAGCATGATGTAATGTGATAACCCACACAGAAAAACTGTGTGTTCTGGATAAAATAGATAGATTATAATATAATAACATCTAATATGAAAATAAAACCTGATATATGTAGATAAAATGTTGTTCTTCGGTCATATTTTGGATAATGGAGAACGTTTCACAAATTAACCCTTTCATATTTGGTATAAAATTAGAAAATAAATTATAATGAAATCTAATGAACTATAAAGTAAAAATTAAACAATATAACAGAATATATCCCAAAAGGCTGTAAGGGATAATATAATATAACAGAATAATAGAACCTTATTTGGTCATGTTTTGGATGATGGAGAATAAATGAAATGCATTTTATGACTGATATTGCAGTGAGTATGTTAGCAAATGTTTCATGTTTCACAAATTATAAATATGTAATATTTGGTATAAAATTAGGAAACATATTCTACAATCTCATCTAATGTAATCTAAAATAAAATAAAATACAATAAAGTAAAATATTTCCCACAAGCCTGCATAGGGCCTTGTATAATAGAATATGATATTACAATGATATTAGACCTGCTGTCTTCATATGATCATGGTGAAAGTGGTCATGGAGAAATTTGTTTTATGACAAAATTGGGTGCACAAAACTTGAATCATATTCTAACTATAGACATAAGGGGAAAGAAAATTACACATAATCTTTGACTGATACAAAAAAAAATGCTTTCATCATGTGATAAAAGAGAAAAAAGGTGATATCATTCGTAACTATAGTAAGAATAAAAAGGAAATGCTGCAGTTTCATCCTGAAGTCAAGCGTGGGTCAACTTAGCCTGTTGAAATAAATCGTTTGTTCATTTCTCACCCTAGCTCTCATGAAAGCTGAGCAAACTCTAGCTGGACCGCTGGGATGGGATTGTTTTGTGTGACCGGGATGAAGAGCTGGAAAAGTCACCTGATCTGTTGATGCCTGTGTTAGCAGTGGTCATCACAAACACACCATCATCTGGCTACATTGGCCTGCCAGATTTCATCTTGTTGTTTTTCCATCGATCGCAGCATGCAACTCTCAATAGGGCTTTAAAGGAGAAGTTGATGTGCTCGATAGCGTATGGTTGTTGTGTGTGTGTTTTTCCTGTAGTGTGCTAGAGGGGTTATGCTGTCTTTTGGACTCTGTGTATTGATGTTGCATGCTCCTTTCATTTTTACCGCAGTTCTGCTGTCACTAGATCAGCAACACTTTTTTTTTCTGGGTTTTACATTTCAAGCAATACTTTTTTTTTTTTTTTTCATTTTTAAAGCCTTAAATATTTTAATAGATGCAAAATGTTCAGCTAAAGTCGCCCACACTAGATTTTACTGTGTGTCTGATCCATCCAGCTTAAGCTGAGACCGTAGCTGTGTCGTGGAACATGGTAGCTGGTTTGTAGACAGCCTGAGCCAGTATGTCATTGGTCCAAGCTGGTTATCCATAATTTAGTTGACCATCTTGGACCAACAAACCAGCTAGCAGCTGCTCTTATCAGTGTATCAGTGTAAGGTGGTCAGGCTGGGTCAAGTCAACCATCTACTGCTAATGAGATGCAAGGAGCAGCTTCAGCTAGAAAATGACTTGTTTTGACTAGCAAATGACCAGCTTAGACCGACTAAGATCTCACCTGGGCTAGTTTCAGTGGGAATTCTGTAGTTTGTTTAGAAGAGTAAAGAGGGAAAAAATAAGGAATTGCAATAGTGAAAGAAACTTATCTTTGCCTTAGCATTGTCAGAAATGTAATTTAAATAAATAAATAAATGCATGCACAGTTATGATTAATGTGTAATTAATAAAAATTGTGTAAAGATTTTAAATACATGACGACAGTTTCAGTTGAAATTACATATTTTATTTGAAATATTATTACTAAAATAAGAATATTTTAAAAAAATAGTTTCAGTAGGCATTATAATATATTGTATTTGGATTTATTATAATACAAAATTAAAATATTATTCAGTCAATTGCATTTAATGTAATTTAAAACTCCAGTGCACTGTAATTTAAAAAAACAATCAGCATGCAGTTCAGACAACTACTGTAAGTTTGCAAATAAGTGTCCAAGTCAGTCACACTTCTGTGAAATCAAACTGCCCACCTAGAAAGCAACACTGACAGACAATCAGTTTCACATGCCGTTGTGCAAATGGAATAGACATTATAGGCAATTATCAAGACACCTCCAATAAAGTGCTTCTGCAGATGGTGACCACAGACCACTTCTCAGTTCCTCTGCTTTCTGACGGTGCTTTCCCTCTAGTGGCAGCATGAGACGGAGTCTGCAACCCACACAAGTGGCTCAGGTAGTGCAGCTCATCCAGGATGGCACATCAATATGAGCTGTGGCAAGAAGGTTTGTTGTGTCTGTCAGCGTAGTGTCCAGAGCATGGAGGCGCTACCCTACCAGGAGACAGGCCAGTACATCAGGAGATGTGGAGAAGGCCGTAGGAGGGCAACAACCCAGCAGCAGGACCGCTACCTCCACCTTTGTGCAAGGAGGAACGGGAGGAGCACTGCCAGAGCCCTGCAAAATGTCCTCCAGCAGGCCACAAATGTGCATGTGTCTGCTCAAACGGTCAGAAACAGACTCCAGGAGGGTGCTATGAGGTGCTAATAGCCCAACACCGTGCAGGATGTTTGGCATTTGCCAGAGAACACAAAGATTGGCAAATTCGCAGGAAATTGTTCTTCACAGATGAAAGCAGGTTCACACTGAGCACATGTGACAGACCTGACAGAGTCTGGAGATGCCGTGGAGAACGTTCTGCTGCCCGCAACATCCTCTAGCATGACCGGTTTGGCAGTGGGTCAGTAAAGGTGTGGGGTGGCATTTCTTTGGAGGGCTGCACAGGTAGCCTGACTGCCATTAGTTAAGAGATGAGATCCTCAGACCCCTTCTGAGACCAGGTGCCGTTGGCCTTGGGTTCTTCCTAATGCAAAACAATGCTAGACCTCATGTGGCTGGAGTGTGTCAGCAGTTCCTGCGAGATGAAGGCATTGATGTTATGGACCGGCCGCCTGTTCCCTGGACCTGAATCCAATTGAGCATGTCTGGGACATCATGTCCTGCTCCATCCACCAACGCCACGTTGCACCACAAACTGTCCAGGACTTGGGGGATGCTTAGTCCAGGTATGGAAGGAGATCCCTCAGGAGACCATCCGTCACCTCATCAGGAGCATGCCCAGGTGTAGTAGGGAGGTCATACAGGTACGTGGAGGCCACACACACTACTGAGTGTTTTTCCACTTCAATGTTGAGTGTGACTCCAAATCCAGACCTCCATGGGTTAATACATTTGCTTTCCATTGATAATTGTTGTGTGATTTTTGTTGTCAGCACATTCGACTATGTAAAGAAGTATTTAAGAAGAATATTTAGTTAATTCAGATCTAGGATGTGTTATTTTAGTGTTCCCTTTTATATTTTGATCTGTGTATATATGTGTTTGCAAAGTAAACTAGAGTAATATTAATATTAAAGTAACAGCATGTATGATTAGGATGAATTTGATTTAGCATGATATATTGGTATTGTTATAGTACTGTAAGAACATCAAGTGTTACCTATATTTTTATTGACCAATGAGATTTAAGAAAGCCAAGTTTGGAAATCCTACTTATTGTACTCTGTCTTGATGCCTCACTTTTCCCTCAAAGACCAACTTTACACTTTCATATCAACAAGCTTTCCATAGTCTGCAGCCATCTAAGACTGAATATATCCTTCAATAACACCAAAAGTACCCAAAAGCCAACCAAATGAAAAAATAATTTCTTCATAATATGCTGTGCTGTGTAGCAAAATAATATCAAATACGAGGAAAAACATACCAGCAAACTTAAACCTTTAGATTTTAAGCTTATGGGTTTGCCATCTCATACATATAAGTTACCATGTGTTACGGTAGGTTTGTTCAGTAGCTCACAGAGTACAGAGATGATATAGCCGATAGTGTTTTGATATCAGTTTTGCATTTGTTATCACTATCGGGGAGGTTTAGGCCTGGCTTTGGTGCAGGGCATATTTCCAACATGAGCATTAACCTTTAGCAACAGTCCATGGATATTTCAATTCTGAACCGCAGCAATACACACCTATATCAACATCATACAAATGTGCCGGGGTTCACGTGTTGAACCCATGTTTTTGCGCCACTCAGTGGACATTTCTCTTTGAAACTGTGGCGAAATGTGCACTAAGGTACATAAAAACAGTGTTGCACAAAAAGTGCACAGAGGTAAATATTTTCATCAGACCTGGTTGTTTTGTTGTTTGTTTGTTTCTACACTAGTATTCATTTGTAATAAACTTCCACGCTACATAAATGTATTACCGTCTGATAGCATCTCTGGTACCCAGAGTAGTACTTCTACCAGGGGTCAACACGAAGGGCGCTCTGACTTATGTCTAGTGGCTATCTAAAAGCAGCCACATATGTTGTTGTGACACGAAACCCGTCCGCCGTCGCAGCATCTGATCCAGCGTGCCCGTTCCTGCGGAGTAAATGCATAGGCTGCGTATTTTTAGCATCTCTGAGAGATGAGTCACGCTCTAGTGTACACACCTGCCCGAATTTCTCCAACCGCTATCGCTTCAATCCAATTCGGTCTTCTATTCTGGTTCTGGATGGGTTTTTTGATAGACACACTCTGTCGCTCCTTTTCTCCGCCAACATGATATGCCTTTGGATGTTGACATAATCTGTCCAGCCCCTTTCTGCAAGCCTCGCTGCCATAGATGTAGTTATCAATCCAAGCAGACAAATGTCATTCCTAATCTGCTTGTCTGCGCTGGATTGAGCTCTCCGTTCAAACAGCACTGCTGCCTTATCGTCTTTATCTCTGATTTTCATTATCTCTTCCTGCTGGCCATCGAGCAGGACGGTCGACCGCAAAAAAAAAAAAAACAGCTCGCGAGACCGCCGAAGATGCTGAAAGCTGAGCAGATATGAGTCCTTAAGCCACATTGGCTGCTCATCTCAGATAGATCTCTAGAGGAAATGAGAGTTTGAGTTAAATGGTGTATCACTGGGAGGATTTACCTTTGGTTGGACATAAGACGGGCACAATTTGAAATGAAATGCAGCTTACTGGCTTAGTTTGGATGGGCCACCTTATCATTTGGAGTTTGTGTTTCCTGTTGGTGCAAAAAAAAAAAAATGTTTGGCCACTGGCAGCTGTAAAAAAGAAAAAAAAGCCCTCGTTAGATCTAGAAAAGCTGGAGGAGCGCTTAGCAACTGTGTACGTTGGCAAGGGGAAAGGACTTCCTGTGTGAGGGGCTTAAGAGACCCCATGTGATGAGGGTTTTTTAGAATAAATGGATGAGATGGATGAAGAGCAATGTCTTGCTCTGTTCATTCTCTTATGAATGAACAGCTTTACTTATATATATGTAGTTGTGACTTTACAGTATTCTCGCAAATGCAAAATTATGCCAGCTGTCACTTTATATATTAAATCTCACAATGGGACTTTTATTGCATTTCTTGCATTGTAGCTTTAATTCTCAAAATGATGACATTTCTCCCTATTTGGACATGACAAGACACATTATATTAAATGTGACGTTACCTGTCACAAACAGGACTTTATTTCTCATTCTGTGTGGCTTAATATCTCACAAAGATAAAAAAAAAATTCTTACATGACTTTATTTCAACCATATTTCTTGCAATTGCAGTTTTATTTCTTATTATTACATTATTTCTCACACATTATTTGATTCTTTTTGGTGAATCACATTGATCTGTGTGTGATTGTGTTCCTATATATCTTGTTATTTCAACAAGATATCTCACAATTTCCACTTTATTTCTCACAATTTTGACTTTATATCACAACAAAACTGTTTTTCAGACTTTATATCTTGCCGCGTAACTTTTATTTTAAATGTATTTTTAAAAGGTTATTACAGGGTTAATATTGTTAACTAAAACCATAAAACATACTTCAAATAAAAGTAAATGTTAACTAAAATTAAACGCAACAAAAAACTATTAAAACCTGAGTATAAATAATAAAAACTATGTACTATAAACATAAAAAATGACAAAAATGCAAACAATAAATAAATAAAAGCTATAATGTATTATTGATACTAAAACAACACAAACAGGCTTCCACTGTACCCGCAGATAAAATATGATCATGTACAATGAAATGTCTAGTCAATGCATGTACGCTTACACCCAGTGTGTAATGACCCCTTTAGACCCAATTTTAGATTACATGGCTGTCTCTTAAAGAATGTGCTTGTTTTTCTTGCAAGAGAAGCTCACAAAAGATCCTTAGAGGTGCTTAGATTGGGTGTTTATCTCACTATCAGATCATTTCATCTGTTTATTTGCCTTTAAATGCTAAACTTTGAGAGACGCGCAATAAGACAATGCAGCTCTTTGTCGCCTCGCTGAATAGCCTCTGCATGCACGCTGGATTTACGTAACGCTTTGTGGAGTGAAAAAGTGAACAGGAATACAATGATCATTTGAGTGGCAGGTTGAGCTGGAACAAAGAGACGAGCAGAAAGAATTTCAATTGGATTAAATAGGATGGGTGGAGAACATTGGTAGTAGGTCACCTCCTTTATCACTGCGAGTCACTCGTAGCACTGTTGTAATCTGTTTAATTAGCATTCATCAGACACGTGCTCTGGTGAATGCTAGTCCACCAGCGCTGTGATCTTCTCAAGAGCAGCTTCTGCCATGATTGAAAAGCCTTTAGATTTCCTCTTGATGCCATCTCAACACTAGCCCATCGACTGCATGGAAGTAAATGTAAAAATAAGACTTGAGAGCTCTTACAGTTTGCTTGTTTTGCTGCGTATAGCGGAACGCTTGTAACTTCATGAAAAAAAAAAAAAAAAAAAACCTCTACTACACTACACTAATGATTAAACATCTACAGTAGGTGTGCACACTTAGGTTTAGCGGAATAATAATAATTAGTATTCATATATAAAATAGTTCTTTTTATTTTATTTTCTATTTTGTTTAAATCATTGCTTTTCAATTCTTGGCACTTTCATGCTGCGCATTTAGAAACCAGTTAAGATCCCTTTAGAGGATAAACTGGTCCAGGTGTTTTTTTTTTTTTAGTGGAATTCTGAACCAGAATCATGGATTTATAATGCAACGTATGCAGATAGTGGCTAGCTTAGCTAGTTTGATACTAATAATAATATTTATTGAGAGAACTATGTTCGCCTAAACTACTTGTTGTAAAATAGCTGTTTTCTCATGAGATCAGGCTGTGGAATCCCAGCCGTTCCAGCTCTGCGTCTTTGGCTTTCTGACAGGGTCGGTCTGGCCCTCTTTACCAAACGGCTCCTTAAATCTAGTTCACTGTTCCCTTCTGTATCCTGATAGACGCTCGCTGGCTTCCATGAAGTATTGATTCCAAAATAACTTCAAAGCTACTTTAGAAGTGGATGGAGCGAAGCGGGAGATGAAGAGTGTGAGTCAACGGAGACGATAAGAGAGTGTGTGTGTTGAGGGGCGTTTGCTGTTAAGGACTGGCAGGAGAATAGACATTCCTGAGCAAATGCATTTTCTAGATGTTGGCTTTTGATACTCGCTAGTTCTTTTAACCTCCGTGTTTTCTTCTTGTTTAAAGGTTGCTCAACGCTTTGAGGTCTCCTCTTCTGTCTTTTACGTTTTCCAGCCTTGCTTTCACAGATGTATCAGGTCTTGTGCTTGTGTGTGTTTGCTTGCTTAATTTACTCAGAGTTCCTGACCTTTAGATCCCTCCGCAAATCTGTTTGTTTTCAGAGCCACTGATTATTATTCCATCTTCTCATTAATCACTCTGACACGAAACAGAATTCACAACCAGCAATGTCACGTATTTCACAGCAACACAGGATTTTCAGCTTTCAGCATTATGGAAATGTTCACTAACTACAAGTAACATCATGAGGACATTCTGGGAAGGTGTTTTTTAAACCTTTCGTGAATGTTTTGTTGAAATATTTATACAGCTTTCAAAAGATGTTAGTGAAAGATGTGGGAATGATAATTGTTAGTTGGGAGTCATTTAGGCAGACGTGAGGATGGCAGACTTCTCATTTTTAAGTGTACTGTCGCTTTAAGAAAGTAAATTTTGATCTTGTGCTGACTTTAAAGGCTGTCCAGATCTTACAAGAGACAAATGTGTGGAGCTATCCTCAGGAAGTGACCTCATGCTGACAGAAGCAAAGGCCACGAAACAGTCTCAGCAAATACAGATGTACTCCGACTTCACACACACCGAACAAGGAAACGGAAATTTACATACTAAAGCCGGCGGACAACAATAGCAGCTAAAAAAAAAAAAAATCCTGCTGCGACTTTTCAAATTCTAAACTTCTTAAAGGGTTGCTCCACCTCAGAAATGCTCCAAACCCATAAAGCAAGATATTTTAGATAAACCAGGAGGACTGTGACTGTCACATTTTCTGAAGTAATAAACACTGTGCAGAAAAGTATGAAAGTCATATCGTGAATGCTCCATCTGCCGTCAATGTTAGTGTGCAGAAAGAAAACACGAATAATGACTTTAGTGTAGCAATATTTTGGAGAGACACACATGGTGTACGCAGTTCTGTGTCAGACACAATTGTCGTTTTGGGCTAAAGTGTCCCTTTCAGTATACTTTTTCAGATTGTATTAAAAAGAGACTTTTATCTGAGAGAAAATGAGTCTAAATCCACTCGAAATGCCACGGCCTGGAGTTCTTGCCTTCGCTGCTGGTAGGCCTCTCAGATAAAGCCAGCTATGGAGATGGTAAAAGAGGGAAAAAAAAGACATAAAAGATGAGAAGGAGGGGGGCCTGTATTACCGTGACTCATTGTGACATTAACATTGAGTGACGCTGGGTCAAAATGAGTTGGTATATTTTCTGTGACTCAGTGTTGCACTGGCATTGTTTGAAAACAGCCTGAATGCTCAACTATAAAATAAGGTTAAGCTAACCTATAATCAACTCGCTATTCTGTTTTTTACAACCCAGCCCCATAATTCCAAGCATAATCGCTAGTTTTCATCCCCAGCTGTTAAGCCGGTGTTTCCAGCTCAGTGCCGGTAATGTTTTAAAAAGAAAAGGTTCGAGCGAGGGTTTAATTATTCCACATGTGCGCTCAGTGGTGATTTGAGCGATCGGGGGAGGACGTTATCTTCTTTATGTCCTGTCAAAAGCCTCGCTGTAGGTGCAGGTCCTGTTGGATTTGAGCTTGCTGTGTGAGCGTATAACACAGAGCTTCAGTATATGTCAATCGGAAGTGTTATAAACAAATAATACAATTGCATGTGTGAGGAAAATAAAATAAAAAAAAACTAATACAGAAAATCATTTAGATCACTGTATCTGCATAGTAATACTGTACCTTGGGACCCATCCACGATGCAAACAACCTAAAAGATATAAAAATATGTATTTATTTTTCCTAAAACAATGACGATACAAATAGAATGTTGTCATTTTAAATTGCAATGTGATGCAAATTTATCTGAATAATCCAATGATATCTCACAACCAATTACGTACCTATTTTACGAGGTGGCTAATTCCGACCTTACAAAAAGTAAATTTTTGCAACTGTGACAGGTCGGTTTAGGAGTAGGTCATTAATACAAATTCATACGAATTGTGCAACATGACTGGGGAAATGACATCAATTTGTAAGAGTAAGGTCGTGAGTAAGCCACCTCATAAATATGCACAAATTGCCGTGAGATTGGGCTGGAATAATCTCCTTAAAGGTTTATTCCTAGCCTGGGCCCGCCCATACTTCCTATGACGCTACATTCTATTTCGCGAGAAGTCTGCCGTTTTAGAGCGTTTCCGTTCCGAAGAAAAAATGGATTCAATGAGAAACGAGCTTCCCTGACTGAGGCGGGTGTAACGCGATGGCGCAGCGGTTCTGCGACCAAAAACCATACTGGCTTTTCCAACATTTTCCTACTGATTGAGGAAAATGAAGCTAGCTACAATTGGTTACGGTGGCTTCAGGTTTCGTCGCTACGCATACGTCATCGGAATGAGTGTTCTGATTGGTTGTAGATTCGTCCAACTAACAGAGACATACTTTATACACTTAAAACTAGGTCAGTGAGTGGAGACTTGCAATGAAACACCTTGACAACAAATTAGTGGGCGGAGACATGAGCACTGTATAAGAGTCCGTGAATGAAAACAGACATAAACACACACACAGTTCGTGAAGAACTGGAGTGCCATCCAGTGGCCTGAGCTGGCCCATCCAGCTGATCATGACACAATCTGAATTTAAGTAACAAGAATATTGTACGCAAAAACATAAAAATAATAGTTGTTTTCTCCTCTGCATCACTATAGTGGCATTTCGGAGAGAATCCACTGAATGAGTCTAGTGGACAATCTTCATAATAGGGCTACAGTGACGTCGAAAAGACGAATTGCTGTTCATTTTTATTTTCTTTGTATACAAATATTTTTCTCATCATAAAATTCATACGCTGATGGCAGATGGGCTATTCTGATGATGTTTTGGGTGGAATAAGCCTTTAATTATCACGTAATAGTAACAGCTGTGTGTATAGATATGTTTTTTTGGGTGTTCTGGGCTTGTTGTCACTGCATTACCTGTTTGCTTTTAACACAAGTTGTAATTGCTCAGTCAGACGTTTGCTTTGCACACCTGGCGGTTGGGTTTTTGTGTAAGAAAATCCAAATGACACCATGCTTCCGTCCCTGTGGCTTCAAAAACAAACCAGTAGGACGTTATGGAAATGTTAATGTTCGTGTTTGAATGAAACCTCCAGCCCAAGTTTGTCCTTTCAAACATGTGCCTCAGTTTAAAAAAAGCGTGGCTAAAAAAAAGATATATTAGCAGCATTATCTGTTCATGCTTGGCTAAGTTTTATCGCTAATGTGCATGTGGTTTTCTCACCGAGCGCGTTGGCTGATGTAGCTACAGCCATGAACTCTTTGATTGGATTGCTCTTAAGGGAGTCTGTTAGAATAATGCAGAGGGAAAAACAGAGACAGAGGAGTTGGTGTTAAAGGAGGGTGAAGGAAACTAGTCTGGTCTTCAGCTGCAGTGAAATCTGGGTCGTGGGGGGGGATTCTGGTGTCGTGGAGACTGAGGTTAGGAGGTCAGCAGTGATTGAGGTCGAGGAGTCAGCTGCCCTCGGCCTCCGCATCTGTGGAATCCAGAAAAAGTTGTTAGAGGCGGCTTTAGTCCAGAAAATGTCAAGCCTCTGTCTGAATACCTCTGTGTGTATGTGTACAGGCTATATACGGTCTTTTTTACATTTATGGAGCGATTGTGGTGTAAACAGTGATGGAACTCCTAAAGCAGGTTGTTATCAGGTAACCGCAGTGCATGCGGGGTAAACACACTGTCACAAGCATCACACACAGTCATCATGTTTTTGGCTGCGCATAAGAATCAACATTTTGCCAAAACTGTAACACTTGCACACGAGTTGGTATGAACACATTTAAATGTGTGACATGTACATGCTGAGTGAGATACATCTTCCTGCTTTCTACAGTCCATTCAGTTTGGTTTATTTGTTGGTTTGTTTTTTAAATTAAAAATAATAAACACTTTATATTACAGTTACACATGCAAATTACTAGAATGTTAGCCATTTATTAGTGCTAAACAAGAACATGTTACCTTCTTCTTCTACATTCCTAATCCTACCCAATACCTAAACTTAACAACTACCGCAGTAACTATTAATAAACAGCAAATTCATTTAATGAGGGAAAAGTTATCAATCAATCTCATTTCAAATAAAGGTTTTAAAAATGTACATATCAAATAACAAAAAAATTCATTTGCATGAGGAAGACAAAGGAAGTCAACATATTAAATTGTTTTCTGATTAATAGCACAATAATAAATTACATATTAAGATATTTTAACACCTTTAAAATTGGTAAATATTTCATTGTTGCTGCTTAATTGCATTTTATTTATTTTTGTGTGCAGTAATTTATTTTATTTTTACTCGAATAAATTCCGCCTTTGTGAGCATAAAAGGTTTCGGTAACTTTATAATAGCTACACACTATGAATGATTAGTTAAGCATTAGTAAATACTCATTTATAAAGCATTGTTTCAACATTATTATTATGCGTTAGTATACAGTTTACAAGTGCATCTATAAATGCCTTGTTCTTGAGTGCTTATATGATGTTTAGTAATATCATTTTCATACTTTATTAATGATCAGTTTATCACTTTTATTAACAAACCGCTATGCTTTATAAATGATGAACTGACTATTTACTAATGCTTAACTAATGATTCATAGCGTAAAGTGTTACCGAGTTTTCTGTCAAAAAAAAAAAACAAAAAAATCTGATCCCCCAAACTTTCGAATCGTAGCAAGTTAACTAAACGTAAATACATACACACATCCACTGTTATGCCAGGTGACAAAAATTAGTGTAATTAAGTCATTTATTAACACAATTAATAGAAACTATTAATTCATAAATAATAATAAAAGAAAGTGCTTAGGAGCACTTTAATTTTCCCTGCTGGTTTTTACTGTTGAAGCTATAACAAATGAAGCTACAGCACTGCCAATGTTTGAATTTCTTGTTTATTGAACTGTTTGTGATCGTACTGTTTTTCTTAAGAATAAAAGAAGAAGAAGAAAAAACTGTGGATACGCATTTCTATATTACCTAATTTTTCTAACAATGATCATTTCTGTATCTGCATTACTGTAAGGGGTAAGTTTAGCAAAACAAGTAATGTAAAATAAATGTCATTTGTAAAGATAATGTCAGATTGTGTCTGGAGACAATCTATGGAAGGTGTTTCATAAAGTGCTTTATTGGAGGCTAATGTAACGGCTGAGAGGGCCGCAGGTGAACTTTCTCCCCGGAGCACTTTTAATTTGTGCTACTTGATGCGGATCCCTGAAGGACACAGATTCCACTTTAACTGGTTAATCTCTGAGGGATTGAGCGCCTGGAGAGGAACCGTGTGTGTGTGTGCGCCGTGCTGGTATTTGTCAGTGGACTGCTGAGGGATTTGGGAGTTGATCTGTTAGATGAGGGTCCCTGGGGGGGATTTTAGCAGTCTGGTCATCCCAGTGCTGTTTAACCTGTGCTTTTGAAACAAACTGAGGATACATACAGTAAAAGTGTCACCTGTAGGAGCAGACTACAAGAAGACATTTGCTGATTTATATTTTTATTGCATTTTCTTTGTATTTATGGCCTTATAAGAATTCCTTCCTGTGAGTCCACTTTTTGTTTCTTAAATTTATTACTTTTACTTTACCTTCTTTGTACACTGTTTCCTCTCACACACTTTCTGTTCTGATCATCTCAGATAAAGAACTGATTTGGCCTTTCCTTCACATGAAAGAGGGGTGTGTTACTTCCTCTGCACTAGAAGGAGGTTGTTTGAAGGGTCTTTGAAGCAGCTCTGCTTAGGTTATCGGTTCGGAGCAAAGGTCAGCGGCAGCTCGTGTTTAGCATATCGATGTTTGCGGCCCAACCGTTTGCTCTCATTGGTTTATACGAGGGTCTTCAGCATCAGTGACCTCCTCAGTGAACACACAAACAAACTACAACAACGGGAAAAAAACATTTATTCTATGGTTGGGCATGCAAAATAATTAAAATATGCAACAAAAAGAACAATAATGGTGTAAAGATATATCCTTATATATCTATTGTAGTTTAATGTTAGGTTACAGTTTCAATTAAAATGCTGTTTAAATCTTTTGTGAGCAAAGAGCAGACATGAAATAAGACATTTATGATGAAATAAAGTCTAATTATTAAAGATGCTCGTGTAGGGTTTTCCCCTTCAGTCTCTGTAGTCTGGACCAAACCATCATAAGTTCTTCCCCTGTGGTCGAGTGTGAGGATATTTCATTTTACCCCATCAAATCTCATATCAGCTTTTGCCAGAATCGACGGTCGGACATTGTAGGGGTATGAGGCTGTCACTCAACGATTCTCCCGAAGCCAATTGCGTTTAATTCCAGGCTTACATCCTATATTCCCAGGTGTCCTCATAGATTTATGACGTCAATCCAGGCCAGTGTATGTGTGTGTGTTGTGGGTGTCGCTGTGTCCCGCAGAGATCCCACACATTACCCGTATGCTCGGAAGCCCATTGGCTGAGAGAAAATGAGATCCCTTTCCCAGAAGCACCCTCATTTCAAGGGGAAGTGAGCAAAGATTGTATCACTTAGCAAATAGGTACCACTATAGATTTTTTCATCCTTTCCTTCCTAGCTTCTCTCCCTAAATTCATGTAGCTGGGGAACAAGGGCAGCTGAGTGTGTGTGTGTGTGTGTGTGAGCTGTCAGTTCCTCGGGGAAGGTTAACCGACCGGCCGCGCTGTTTGTTTCGCACATTTGAAGTGTTTAGCCAAACGTGGATAGTCCAAAATAATAATAATGATGGTAATGATGATGATAGTGATGCTGAATATCTGTCCTGTCCATCTGGTTAGTTTTCCTGTAGCTTATTTCAGGTTTGAATGAGACCGTCATAATAGACTCCTCAGATCAAACACTAGGATCATACTGACAGATCTGACAAAGCGCGAAACACCGTCTGAATATCAAACTCTACCCCGTATCAGCGTGTTGAAACACAATTAGACCTGGTCTGAGCCTCAGATGATATAGCAGCAGGATGCAGGCAATACCAATTAACTGTGGTTTCCAAAACTACTCAAAGTCCCTCTAAAAGCAGTCAAAAGGTGAGACTGAGAAGACTAAGTTAGTGTTGATTATTTTTTCTGTTTCTACGAGTATCATTAAGTGTTCAAAACAGCATGGCTGCCATATTAATATTTGTTTGGAAGTAGTGCTGTCAAATGGTTAGCATCCAATTGTATTCTCTACATAATATATGTGCTTGTAGTGTATATATATAAATCCACACATGCTTGTATTTAAGAAAAATATGATAAAAATGATATGAAGCGTGTGTACTGTATATATACACATCATTAACATACACAAAAACTTTTATTTTGGATGTGATTAATCACAATGCACTACTTTGAAGACCTGTTCACATCAGGGAAGGATTTAATGTCGCCACATCCACACCACAGCTAAAATAATAACTGACAGCCAATCAGAATCCACTGATATTAAAGCAGCAGATGAAAACTGGTGTCATAGTAAGATGTTATTATTTCTCAGTATTAAAGCTAATATCTTTGACTGGGTTGTGACATATGTATGTATTAGCCAATGAAATCTTGAATAACACCCGTTTTCTAGTCATGTCAGTGCTAGTTTCCAGTTGATAAAATGCAGTTACAGATGAGTGTGTGTTGTGAATACAGTATGTAGTGTGTGTGTGTATCTTTGGTAGGATTGTCTCTGGCTCTTGTGTTTTATGGCCCTGCATGAGGCCCGCTAATGCGACATGCCGCCTTGTTAAACCACTGCTTCCTTTTTCACATCACTCTCTCCGTTCCTCTCTCCGCCCTTAACCCTGACCATGACTCCAGCGCTTTATTGCTCTGATGTTGTCCTCTGTTCCGCGCCGTGTCTTTCTCCGCCTTTTGTCATCTCCCGCTCTCTCTTTCTCTCAGACGCACACACACACACATTCTTCAACAAGAGGCTTTCTGTCACCATAAAACATCATAAGATGTTCTCCGACCCAAATCATGGCTGCACTTTGGTAAATGTTTAGAGAGCACATTGAGAACGTACATTGGGCATGATGTGCTAACTGTGTTGAGCGGCACAAAACAAAGGGAAGAGGCTTCATTCATGACACATTTGGCAGATTGACAGATATTTTCTGTTCTTGTGTTTCATGAACGAGGCCCAGAAAATAGTTAACATTTTTCCGCTTTCGTTGTTTTTAACGTCTGCATACGGTTTGATTTCCATACTGAAAAACAAGAACTGTATGTGATGGGAGCTAGTACTAGCACTAGCATATGACCAGCTTCAACCAACTGCCATGATTTTTTTTTTTTTTTTTTTTTAATATTTTTATATAATGCTGTTTCAGGTAATGGTTATTATGTAAATGTTTGTCCAAAAAAAAAAAAAAAAGTTATTATCAAAGTTTTAATAGTATTTAACAAAAGAAAAGGCTACGAGTGAAACCTTTGGAAATACTTCAATCTAAATTAATTTAATTAAAAAAAAGAAAAAAAAAACATTTTCATCTAAAGACTTCAAAAAAAAAATATATATGCCTTATATAGTTCATTTTTCAACACTTTAGTGCATATATTAGTTCTGTCAAATTGCATCCAAAAGATTTTGAACAGAGTACACATACATAATGCAAAGAAAAAGATTACTTTTATTATTATTATTATCATTATTTTTATGTTTCGTTTATTTTTTGGCTATGCTATCTCTTAGATTAAAGTGTGAAAGTAGTGCAATCTATTTTGTATCTTTTGAAATACTGCACCAAATGCAGGTGATGAAGAGAAAGCTTTTAAATAGATATATATATATATAGAAGGTGCTCAGCGTCATTCACACAAACACTAAACACCATTGTAAAAATTATTACTTTCATTTAACAACATTACATTAACACACAACCCTAATAAACAGAACTGATACAAAAAAAATTAAGAAGAAACAAAGAAAAAACATCAAATAAAAAATTTAAATGCAATGCAGTTTACGGTGTTTCCCTGTAAATTTACCGTTAACCATTTAACGGGTTTTTAGCGTATAGCATTTTCACACTGTCATTTTTTACAGTGTGGTTTGTTGAAGTTAGGACAAAAAAAAAAAATCGGACTTCAGTAGGAAACACTGATGTGACATTCAGGTCGTGGCCGAGTGCAGGTGTGCTGGTCCTCTTGATCATGCGTGTTATCCGGGCTGTAGTAATGATGACCTGCAGGTGCACGCTTCCATATGGCATGTTTCTCCTTTGTCACACACACACACAAACACACTCGCACTCCTGTGGACTTCCAGCAGTGCTTGGCTTGCACTGTGAATCGTGTGTTGTTGCAGACATGGTCTGTGCCCTGTGGCACCTTTCAGAAGCCCACTCCCCTTGGCAAGAAAAAGTGTTTGAGAAAGTTCTCGGATGCCATCTGGCGTACCTCCTTTCTCTCTTTCTCTTGCCTCTGTGCCCTCTCGCCCTCCTCTGTGCATTTGAGGCTTGTTCCCGCTGCGCCAGTTTCCCAACACATGTCAAAGAGGAGCTGCCACCCTCCGGTCTCACCGCAGGACACATTTCTCCATCTCTCATTCCCTTTCCTCTTCCGTATCGCATGCCATCACATCTTTACACAGCGTTTGTTGTGTCACGGGCCGCTAGCTGCCGGTCACCTTCAAGTGCTCCTGCTATTACTGTAAAATTAGGCTTTGGATTACCACATACTGTAGTAGGGGTGGGCAGTATTCATTTTATAGCAATGTATAGTCATTTCAGCTGGACGTCTAAGGAAAAACACCCATGTGGCAATGCATGCTCTTGAATAATAGTGAATGTAAATGAAAGAGTTCTTAATAATAGATTTTCTTTTTGTCTGGGACATGATGCAAGCAAATGATAAGAATATGAAAAATGAATAGTAAAACTGGCATCAGGGCAAACATCCACAGCTTCTTAATATTTAACACTTGAGTTCAAAACATATTTAGCTGATATGATTTTGACTATAAATACATTTTTTTTTAACTTAAATATTTAATTGTTATGTTTAAATGAGTATGTTTTGCTTTAAAAGTGTTATTTAGTACTGTATAAATATATATAATTGTAATATTTTGTAATATATTTATTTATTTAAGTAATAAAAGAATAGTAGGATAGCAAAAAACTTGACACGTATCTACTGTTGCACACTAGCCATACTTCTGCATTTGCCCAAAACACTGGAACTGAAGGACGGAAATGGAATGGTGGGAAAATGGAGGGCTGTTGCAGGAGAGATATTTGAGTCCTCTCCTAATCAGTGCTTCCTTGTTCTGCTCCATTACTCCCCTCAAAACAGCTGCTGCTTTCCTCTTTTTATTCTTTCTTTCTGCCTGTTCCCCTCTTTTCATCCAATCTGCATAATCTCCGGTTGTTTGCTCAATTAATTTAATTGATTTTTGGAGCCGCTATGTAACCGTAATCAATACCCACAAGCCTCTCTGCCATTATGCAAATCAAGTTGCATCAGGCTGCCTTCATTACCACGCTCTGATTGGCTGTCGGTGAGATGTTCTAGAGGTGGTCTGTCATTAAGTGAAATTGTCTTCATTTTAGAGCACTTGCCACATGGCGGGAGTTTGCCCTCTCGTAATGCGATAAGAAAACTGATATGCACTTGACCTACTCAAAACTACATATATATGCAATCGAGGAAGGCAGGGAAAACATAATGCCATTTTTTCTTTACAAACAAACACAACACGTTTCTCAGAGAAGCATGAAGCCCGTAACGATTTGTTTTTCCATCACCTGAACATAACATGTTTCCACAAACAAGTACGTGTGCATGTTGGTTTTAAATTAGGTTGATTTCCTCAGGCACCTTTCCTAGGATGACTGCTAAAATCTAAAAATAAGCCGCATCCTTTGCCTGCAAGACTCCCTGCATCTGAGATTTGATGTGTTAGAATGCGGCGTTTCAAAACGCTGGAACTAAAGTGCAGCTAAAAATAAATGGGCTTATTTTTGAGACACACAAACAGACAAATAAACGGCGGATTATTGTGGCCAATCTCGCACCTCGGATCACAGGCCGGGCTGTTAACGTGGCCTCATGTTGACCCGCTCTCGCAAGGACGCAAATGTGTCAAGTGTCCTCCAGCGTGTCTCCTCGAAGAAAGCAAAGCTAGACATATCCAATGACTATCACTCTTTTTTTCACGTCTTGTTTTTCGTGTCTTTTCTGCCTCGCTGTAATACATGAAGGTTTGTGCCAGGGGCAAGGTGTCGGGAACTGATTGCTTGTCGTTGTTTGTGTGCTTTTGTTTTTCCAAGTCTTTCCACCAGACGCTTGCTGTCAAAACCCTGCCTGGCGGTTCTGGGCTCAGCTCGGTCTCCCCGCTTCCATTTTAGCCCATTATTACAGCATTCCCATCTACCTCGATCTCAGCCCAAATGTTAAATACTGCACTGTGGGATTGACGGGAGCGTGCTTTTTGTTCATGTGAATTTGTGTCTCTCTCAGCACATACAGTTCGCACAATGGCAGAATTTGTCACTAGGTGCCTCTTTATTTTTGCTGATTTGCATATAAATGTGAATAATAGATTACATAGAGCACTTCTGCTGTAATGTTTATTCAATTAAATTAATTTTGTTGAAACACCTCATGGGATAATTGAAATCTCCAGACTTCTTGTTATTGAAATTGGCTCAGTCTTGATTGAGAAGTGTGTGTGTGTGTGTGTTTATGTGGGGTACACCACCTCTACATTGCCTACATAGGCAGCATCCTGCAACGTATTAATTGAAATGAAGGGACTGATCCAGAACGACGTGGGAACGACTTCATGCCACTCAAATAGCAAAGGAGACATGACTGCGGCTGATTTCAGTAGAGTTTGTTGTTAATGACAACAATACCAAAATCCTTTTTATATATCATTTTATTTACATACAGACGTTACGTTCAACTAATCTAGAAATGTTGATTACAATCTTGGGACAATCAGCAGCAATCAATAACATTTTAGAAAATGATCTTTAAATGACGGATAACATCATGCAAAGTTTTAAATCTGAAAGTGCACTGTGTATAAAGTAATTGTCTGTCAAAAGAAAGAGTCGACTTTCACTGAAGCGAGTTATTTTTAAAACTAATCCCAAGCCGTTGGACGTCAACATGAAACATTAGCATATTGCATGACCACTTTTCGTGCTGATCTGAATGAAAATGCATTCTTTGCCACTACAGTAGGTACCCCTTTTTTAGCTGTAAAATAGCAGTTTCCCCGGTAACACTGTACACAAACAGCACTGCACTCACAAACACTGCTTAATCAGGCATTACGGACTTGATGAAATGAAAAGGAGAGCAATCAACCAATCACAGCAGATTAGCATGTTGTTGAGCAAAGCATTTAGAAGATGTTGAGCAAATAAGGTAAAAAAAAAAAAAAATGACCTTGACCTTGCATGCATGCTGGGGACTCCCAAATATGGACCTTTCATTAAAAAGGATTTGTAAAATATAAATAATTATCTTACAAATTGTCTGCACTATTCACTGCCACTATAAAGCTTAGAGCAGCCAGGACACGCTTTTATTTTTAGCTGAACTATCCATTCAGCTCAATAACCTTTTGATGTTGTAACAACTTTGTCTTGTATTCTGTCACTTTAGCAAAATCATCTGTAGCCGATACAGATATCCCTATGCATTAAAATTACAGTTGCAGACACAAATTCAAATTGTTATGACCATTCCAATATGGCTAATACAACTTATGTATAGTGGCCCATAAAAACTGCTGCTAATGAGGAATAAAAAAAAATAAATTAAAAAAAAAAAAGTGAAACAGTTCACATGGTGGCCATCTTGCATTCTGGGAGTGGTGTGTCTGTTTTGTCTTAGATCTGAGTTAAAATAAGGCAGCTTCTGCATGTATCCCTTTATTAGAAGATTTTTGTAGATTTATTTGCTTTATGCTGCATGCTAGCATTGAAATATTTGTTGAAGTAAAGAAGGTGGTTTTCAGAAAGTGCACACCAATTTAATCCACAGCGGTGAATGGCAACATGCAAATTATTCATTTAAATCTAGAGTTGAGAGGAAGGACCTGTCATGGTTGTGGCACTGCTTTCAGTTGCTATTACCAGGTGCAAACATATCTTTATTTACTGGATTCGATTAACCTACCTCAGGAAAGAAGGCTGTATGTTTGATGGATAGAGCTTATTTTCTGCAGGGTCAAAAGTCAGGCTTTGCCAAAGCCTTGTGGTAAATTGTTTGTTGTTGCTGTTGTTATTGCTGTTGTCTTGGTGGCAATGCTGTTTAAAGAATAAATTGAAGGGGGAAAAAAGTCAAATTCCCAAACCGTGGATTAGAATGGTAAATTAGATTACAACAGGCTTCTGTCAGGGTGTTTGAAAGACAATACTTCTGTTTTTTATTCAAATCAGGACCACGCTCTCTCTACTGAGACTGACATTTGTTTCAGAGGTGAATTAATTGAACGCATGTTTATTGTCTTAAACTAAGCGATTCATTCATTCATTTTTGTGACGCTATTTAGCCCACACAAACATTAGGCCACATTGGATAATGTAAACCGAACTCATATTGCATTTAGCAATCTCAACGTCAATTCACGATGGATAGAATCAAGTCCTCTCTGATATTTTTTATTGAATATCCTGTTTTAAATTAAGGAGCTAAAATGGTTTACAAATCCACATTGACTTTAAGCACTTTGGCTGTGAAATGGCCTTTTATCGCTCTAATTACTGAAGCAGGTACTCGACTTTGAGTGGAAACAGAGTCTCATGGTGTGAAAGGGCGAGAATATTTTTTTCTCCCTCATCTACGTGACTGTTATAGTCCCCACGTACTATTTAAGTTTTGCATTCAAATGACATTATGTCCTTCAAATGTATGAGGGTATCCAGGAATCTGCCTATTCACTTCAAGTTTTGCCTGTTTCACCTTTATGTAAATTACTATTAAAACACTGTGAGCCTCCATAGTGTGTTCTTTTTAAAAATGCAGGAAGAGTTGGAAGGATAGAAGCTTACAGGAAAAGCAGACAGGTGTCTTTATTAAACCTTTATGGGGAAATATAAAGCTGACTCAAAATGATCTCTGCTCAAGGTAGCAGATCTGTGTTTAAATTAATTACGGCTAGTGGAATAAACAAGCCAAAATAATAGCTCTGTGCCCGGCTTGTTGAGATCAAATGTAAATCAGATTTTGATTCCCTTTGAATTTTTAGTGTAACATCAGCTGCATCCAAAGTGGGTTTAAACTTAGAACCTTACAGAAGATTTCAGGGGGTGTAGCATGTTATTGTGATGATGGTATCAGAACATACTTCAAAGACTTTCCACAGAGAACATGGTTTTAACCAGGTACTGTGTCCAAAAAGCAGGGTTTTCTTTGCTGATGCATCAAAAGAGTGCACTGTTAAATGGTAGAATGCACATAAGTGTGCTGGATCTGCAAATGCACCACGACTGTTGAAAAGTCATTGAAAACTACTTGGCTTATAACGACCATTACCATTACCGCATTGCAGGAAAAATACTATGAGTTTTTATTTTGAGTATTTATGCTAACATGGTTTTACTACCAGTTACTAACACAGATTTCCTTTATACAACACTTTATGCAAGAACCATTTAGTAGTTTATACCGAAATCCCATATTTACATAAGTACATCAATTCTTTTCAACACCCTAATGCATCAATGTGCATGAGGATTTATTTTTTAGGACGGATCAGAGCTGCACAAAAAATTGAAATTGCAACCGTATTTTATCAGTTCTGTGTTCAGCAGTAAATCGTCATGATTATGCATTGATGCAACTTTATCGAAGTATCGTTTGAACATGTTCAAACAATGCTTTCAAATTACGACTATAAAGATGCTTTTAAGAGCAAAGTAGGACAAGAGTTTGACCTCTGTTGTGTAGAGCTGAAATAGTTATTTAGAGGCTTGTCTAACATTGCTGAATAACGTGGATAAAGATGGAATGCACATGGGTGAGAGTTTGAGAGGGGAAAAGGAGCTCCAAAAGAGTCCCGTGCTGCGAGACTAGCGGTGAAGCTCCAGCCTGTTTTCTGTAATAAGTCCCTGTGCTGTTTGTGATCTGCTCTACTTGTTAGTCGTTGTCAGTGGTGGTGCTCAACAGGACCGCCTGCAGCTGTGCTTTCTGAGCGCCGCTCACCATGTGTGTCTTCAGCGCTGCGCTCAGGTGGGCCGGGAGCCCTGGGCTTCTCTGGAGATCAGGCTGGGTAGGAGGCATGTGGATGCAGAACACAGATTGGAAGAGATCAAGAAAGAGACACCAGAGGGTGCCTTGAGGACTAGAGGATTGTGGGATGAGAATGGATGGGTGGTGGAAATTGTCAGGTTGGTGGTCCAGATGAACGCAAGGTTAATAGATAGAGAACTGAATGCCAAGAAAAGGAGGTAGGAAACGTAAGTGTATTATTTCTGAATGTGTAGGATATTGTAAAGACAGCTTTGTGCAGCATTTGTCTTCACGTTTCAATCAAGATATTCAACAAGTAATTCGTTTTACATTTACACCATATTGACCACTTAATTTAGATAAAGTTCTGTCCCATCTCTTGGAGAGGTTAACATGGTATTGTTGATGTGATGGGTCTTGGTGGAATTGATCTGCTACGCTTGCTGCTGAGACTTGCTCCTACCAATATATCCAGAGACTGCTCCTGCGCATATAAAAAAAACATTGTATAAAATATTGATGAAATTAACCCATTGCACATCTATACAGGTGGAGCTGGGGGAGGTGGAGGGTTTCTGAAGCTCGTCGCAACTGCTACCTCAAACACTAGCCGTGTGATTTTGCTAACCAATCAGCTGCATTATGAGAGTACCTATGCAGGATAGGTAGAACCGTTCTAGAGTTTCATGGCAACACCATTTGTATTCCTTTTTACGTTCTTAAATTGACGAGCATGATTTCGTTTTGCTCAAGTGATGCAAGTTTGCGTCTGATAATTATTAGTTGGGTTTGGGATTTGAAATATTTTGTATCATTTCACAAAATGTCTTTAACCTAGAAATTTGTCATGTCCTTGACTCGAATCCAGTGATGGAGTTTTCAGCCATGTATTGTTTACCTTTGCTGTATTCAGCTAACATAGACTCATTATTACTGATCTAATGCTCAATAAGCACCAATAATAAACATGGTTCACTTCATTACAGCAATATGCCGCTCATCTGTTTTTCCCTCCCCTCTTTATCCTCCGTTGACTTAACTTCCTCCTTCCTCTTCCCTGGTTCTCCTCCATCTCTCTATTTCCCACTCCTCTCCATTCTCTTTTGCTTTGTTGTTATTTCTGGTAAAGGCTTCATGATTGTTAAGCAGCCCTACGGCACTTCTTCACCTCCGTCTCCCGTTCCTTCCCTTCCACATCTTTCCCCTCATATCTAACCCTGCTCGCTCAGCTAATTGACATGGTGAGGGTTCGAGGGACTCCGAGGCCAACGCTGTTTGCGATCAGTTTTGTACCAGAGGCAGCCAGAATGCGGAGATGTGCGTACGCCGTGTGCTGCCATAAATTGGGCGTCCCGTGTGACTTGGTAGGTGCAGTTAGCAAGCGCCCTGAAAGCGGTGCTCGGAGCGGGAAATACTTCAAATGACCTTAGAGCTACACTGAGCCCAGATAACAAGACTGAAGGTGCGGTGGGGGCAGGATAAGCACTCCAAATCACAGCAAATGAGTGTGCGCTGGCACACTGTTACAGCACGATGATGGAGGTTTGAGTGTGGCCTGCAACATGTGCCACTGCAAATCTCCTGGTGTTTATTTATTCATGTATTTGAGCTCCTAATATAGTTTCTTATTACTTTCCCCTTTGTTGAATTACAAATACAAGTCCCCTAAATATAGTAAAACAACCACCACAGAAAAAACTTAAAATAGAACAAAACAGCAGCCAGGAAAATAAATACATAAATAAATTTGAAACCCGAATAAACAATAAAAAGAATGAAAAAAAAAAAAAAAAAATTACAGCACTTTCAGTGAAAAGGTTTTCCCTACAGATGGTTCTTCTTATTAATTTGAATGGAAAAACAATTCACCCGATATGACTTTAATGAACCGCATCATCTTGTTTTCTGTAAAGATTAGTGCTCCTCTCAACATGGTGTTTTCTTTCTAATAAATATTTATTGTTTTATATTAGACCACAGCTGTGGATTGCGATCCATATTTTGTTTATGAGCTTGAACCTTGGTCACTGGAACATGTAAGCTGCCTTTTCTCGTTCCACAGGGAGAAATTAAACTATACTGAGCTTAATCTGTGATGACTAGCCTTCTATTGATTTCTCTGAAATGTTTTTGCTGCTCTGATGCCGTTGAATGAAAGCACCAAGGTAAAGTATATCATTTACACAATGCCAATTGGACTTCTCACAATCGATTCTAGCTTGAATTTAACTTTCAGATTGCACCAAGCCCATTATAAAGTAATAACTCTGCCCTCCATAAATAGAGTCAGTGCACATTGGGTATCTGCTCGCTGGTTTATTGGAAAGCTCCATTAGGCCTCTATACATGGGTTTACTGTAATTTTTCTGTTTGGTCGTCGGTGACGGAAAGAGAATCCAGGGCACGCGCTACCCTTCATCGGGGCAGTAAATTCATCATTCCCTTCTTTTTGCCATTGTCTAATAGCTTTCTCAAGGATGTGTGTACAGCTTGAATGAAATATGGTTGTGTGTCAGTCTATTTGAATTGAAATGAGATGTCTCTACTTCTCCCTGTCATTTAGTGGAGCGCAAATGGAGGGCTGACATAAATCAAATGATTTTTAGGGCGTTTGCTGGGCCACTTAAAATGAAAGAATGAATATAAATGAATAGACTCAGAAATGTAGGCTTGAAAAGCTGAACCCACGGAATAAATTGATAACTTTATGTATCTTAGTGGTAAGCAAAATAAGTGAATTTGCGAGTGCCAGTAAACCATCTCCTACAGCAACAAAAATAAACGGTTACTGGACACTTTGGAATGCTCAGGTCACTATTGATAATGTCAAATGAACGTAATGAACATGTTTATTCATTTTGTGTGTGTGTGTGTATATATATATATATATATATATATATATATGACCTCTAGCATCAACAAGGCATTTTCGCCCACAGGACTGCCGCATACTGGATGTTTTCCATTTTCACACCATTCTTTGTAAACCCTAGAAATGGTTGTGCGTGAAAATCCCAGTAACTGAGCAGACTGTGAAATACTACAACAACCATGCTGCGCTCAAAATTGCTTAAATCACCTTTCTTTCCCATTCTGACATTCAGTCTGGAGTTCAGGAGACTGTCTTGACCAGGACCACACCCCTGAATGCACTGAAGCAACTGCCGTGTGATTGGTTGATTAGATAATTGCATTAATGAGAAATTAGGAAATCGGGTGTTCCTAATAATCCTTTAGGTGGGTGTGTGTAGTGCAGTAATATTACGTTATTTTTACCCTAGTGCTACGCGGCAATATGATTGTACTGTATATAAATATGGAAATCGGTACTATGGTATATGTTTCAGGGAAAAAAATGGTATTAGCATCTCAAATCTCTGTATCACAGCTCTTTTTTGCGATTCAGTCACACACATAGTATCAGTGCCGTCCTGTCACCCATCCGCCCAGCTCTCCTTGTGCCTCTTTAATACATCACTTCCTGTCTTTGATGTCTCTGGGAAGCACAGTTTTTGCGTGTTGCCATGAGCTCTGCTGTCGTCTCAGGATTTCAAATTGAATTTTACGGAGCAGCGCATGAGGAGGAAAAAAGCAGTCCCTCTCCCTCCCTCTCTCTGAACATTAACTGACACACACACACACACACACACATTCAAATGCATTCAAACACACATACGCCGCCTTCTTTGCACCTCTGATTTGTTG
>JAUYWG010000045.1:4451870-4471145 GCA_034779775.1 Enteromius afrohamiltoni
ACACACACACACACACACACACATTCAAATGCATTCAAACACACATACGCCGCCTTCTTTGCACCTCTGATTTGTTGATGCATTGTTTATACTCTTTTAATCAGTTCAAATTTGTCACTCCGAATGCCACCATTATTTCATATGCACAGAAGAATATGAAGTGCCACATAAGAAAGCATACTCATTAGCCGAGAGCGAGCGAGCTAAGAACAGGGATTGCTTTCACCTCCTCTTTCTCCTTCCTCCCAAAGTGGTTTAAGTGTATTTTTAATGGGATGCTGAATTGAGAGCTTTACCACTGATGCTTTCTGAGCTTTACCGCCTCCACCCCCGTTTCACAGGTGTATAATTAGATTTGGTAGTCCAATGAGAAATACATTTCATAGGTATGTTTTATCAGCTGAAAATACGTTTCACCAGTTCTCCTCATTTATTAGTTGGATTCACTTCAGCACACCGACGTCTTATCGGAAATTGCTTTGAGTCGCTAACACCAGGCATTTTACTTACAAATGTCTAATTGAGGGAATTTATTTTTTGCCTTTGCAGAGCTGTCGATGCGTCCAGGTTGTTACTTTTAACGTTATGCTAAGCTACGCATCTTTGTGCATCCCGTGCAGATTTGCTTCGACTGGAACGCACTGGATTTTGAGAGCCGGTTCTCTTTTTCCGATCGGTTATCTTTAAATAAATGGGGGTTTTTATGGAGTATCCTCTTTTAGCATTACTCCTTAAAGCCAGGGTAAATTTCACTTGCAGATCAAGAAACTAAAGGTACCGCTGAAGACCATTTTAATGAAAACCTGAAAATCTGACTCACTAATTGGCCTCATTTTCTTCACAATCATAATCCACAGGGTGGCTGACAGTGTAAAGCTCCAACTTTGTGAAACAGATGTGGTTTGTTTAAAGCTTTTTTTTTTTTGTTACTCTTTAGGGAGCCAATATTGTTTTTTATGCTCTTTAAATGGAAAGTCAACATGAAATCATAACTGTCTTAATATACATCCCGGGTCTTTTGTGTCTTTTTACATTTTTTTTTTTTTAATTCAGCAGGCTTCCATTGAATTGTATTTAAAACATACCCGTATTTACATAATTACAGTTCTAGGTATATTTAATAGCATTATTTAACAATGGTTGCTGCAATAAGAGTTATTATTTAAAAAAAATATATTGTTAACATTGCATCAAATAAGTTGACAAATGTGGAGTTGTGTTGCATGTTGACTTCAAGGTGAATTACACTCATGTTTAAAAGTCTGAAGACATTATGAAGAAATGAAGCACATGACATTTATTTATTTTTTGCTGAAATGCATTTAAAATAATATGAAACTGAAGACTGACTTTTATATTCGATAACGTATTTACTTAATTAACGTTTCAAAATGTGACTGCTTCTGCAGTATTTGAAATAAAGAGCCTTGACGAGCAAAAGCGATTAAAAGCTCTTTTTGTCCTCCTATGTATTTATCTTTATTGTAACAGGAAGACGCCTCCGCCTCTTTCACATTTCAGCCCATTTCCTGTGTCTCCATGATTTCAGCAAGTAAAAGCGTAGTGAATGTTATATTCGGAGGTGCCACACTGAATGATTATGAAGCAGTTCCACACAGCTAAATAAGCATGATTCAGAAAGTGCATGTGATGAATGTAGGTGTGTAATCTACTGAGGCTGCAATCCGCAGGCCCTCGGTGCCACATGCAGCTCTCGCTGTATTTATCATATCGAATATGTGTCCGCATACACACTCGGGCACACAAAATTATGAAAACAAATTACAAGTTCGCAAAAGCAGCCTGAAGCAAAGTTGCATGAACCCACGCCGCTTCCCTGACAACCTGACGACGTCAGTGATGCCTGCCATCGCGTATGTGTGTGCAGTCGATCACACAGTTTGTTCTGGTTGGCAGTGTTTTGTTTGGTTTAAAAGCTTTGCAGCCACCAGATGGTTTTCCTGCCATGAAGCAGTGGGTCTGTCATTAGCCACTGGCAGGGGGGAAGAGCTCGTTGTTTGCATTGGGCCAGCGCTGAGCTGTGTGTGGCTCTCTCCGTGTGTGTGTTTATAGAATAGGGGTCTCATCACCTCATGTGGGTGTTAATCGAATTTCCACATTCACGAATTTCATGTCCAACACTTTGCCGCGTCCAGCCGTGGTGAGATTACACTGTGGAAATCTTGACGTCGACTAGCCTCCCCATTCACAGCCTTTGCTCTTGTTTTCCACACTACAAACAATCATTTCGTACGCGTGGCCGTCTTAATCTTGTCTGTGCTCATAAATGGAGAGTCCAGGTGTGTTTGCCAAACCCAAATTGTATCAGCTAATAAAACAAGGAACATCAAGAAACTGAAACATGGTGGCAGATCTGCCTTTGTGGATCAAAACAGGATAAGAGATCATTTCTTAGCTACAAAACAGTTGCATACTTCACCTTTTGAAATGTGTGCACATTTCCTCCCTGTATCGGTTATGTGTTGGTACATTCTTCTGTCCGCTTGCTTTTATGCTGCCATTTTGTCCAAGGCCGTATTGGTGTTTGAGCAGTAATAGATTAGCCGTGACCTGCGCGGTGAGCCCTTTTGCATGAAGGAGCACCACGGGTCTCCGTATCGATTCTACATCTTTAGCTGGATGGCGGTGGCGGTGTGCGGTGTCATCGCAACCAGTTGAGGCTAAACACATTGCCTTTTCTCTTTCCAGATGAGGTTACGAAACACAAGCATTCACCTACGCACAAAGAGCGAGAGCTGTAAAACACGTGTTTGTCAATGTTTCTTGACATTAGCACAACGATTTCTACTTACAACTCCAATATGAAACATTCACACGTTTAAAAAGCACTAGAACATCACACCTCTGTCATCAAAGACATGTCTATGGCAAAATTCTGTCAAACCAAACAGGTTGGTGATGACTAATTGTTTCAAAAATGTAAATGAGACATAGAGAAAGATCCCAAATGAGACAAATGACATGAATGAGAATTTGACGCAGGAAATGCGGTATCTACCGCCGTGATTTATTCATATGGAAGATCTGTGAAGCATATTGCAGAGGGCAAAGAACATTCACAGTTTCACAGAACACATGGCGGCCTGGTTGGGATCCAGCCCTTCTGTGAAAGCACCGTTCGCATTATGCATTTTGTTTCAAACGACAACGCAATTTTCACTGGGTGTGGATCTATTCCATGTTTTTTGGGGGGGGGGTTTCACACCAATTCTTATATTCACAAACGCTATCTTTTTCACTCTCTCTGGGTAATCAGATCACAAAAGAAACTTGTGTAGCCCAGGGACTTTTGTTTTTTAGTGAACTTTGGCTGTGTGTGTATGTAATGAAATTCTCCGGTGCAGCATACAGGACTAATGAAGCCAGCAGAAAGCATAATGCAGTGCCTGATAGACTCCAAGGAGTTCTGGCCAAACTACGAGAGAAAGCTAGAGAAAGAGAGAGAGTAAGAGGTACTGAGAGCATTCCTGGCATTCGGTAGGAACCTCGAGGGACTGAACTCCATGGCCAGTTCTAGCTTTTGTATGCAAATAGAAGTGAGGGGAAGTAGAGTGCTATTTTGAGGTCTCGTCTTTTTCTCTTTCGTTTCCTGTGGGCTCGAGTTCCATGCCCGAACGTCCTGCCCCGAGGCGCCCCCTTTTCCACACACTTCGAACACAAACACACGTCCACTGGAGCGGCGCCAGCGTCTCCTCCCAGTCACAGCCACAGGAAGCAGTTTTCTCATTCTCTTTCCTCCCGGTGACTGACTGCTGTCTAAACGAGGCTCCGCCGGCGTCTTTAGCATTCTTAACGCCCCGCTATGAGTGTGAGGGTTTGCTAATCACAAACAGGTGCAAAATTGATTAAGCACCTCCCTTTACTGCTTGTATACAGTGTGTGAATTGCACGTGCATATATTAATTACATAGGTTTATTTTGCATAGGTTCGGCTATTAATAGAGAGCAATAGGATTTACAGTAAGATGCGTGTTTAAAAATGGATGCATTTGCAAGGATCTTCTTAAGTTGGTTCAGCGGTGACACAAAATTACTTTAAGAATACTACATATATATCATGTGGAGCTGGTAATACTATGTCAAAATATATGTGCACATCCAAAACCTAAATTGGGCTCAGGTGCAGGATAACAAAACAAGAACGACAAAAAAAGATAGGTGGTGCGTATTGTGCCTGATGAAGACTTGACTTGTCAAAACATTGAGCTGTTTTTGTAAATAAAGTTTCTGCTGCTGTAATTTTAGTCTTCAGACATGAGAAGCGATACAAGTGTGCTTTCACATGTCACAATTCATAATGCTACATAAGTGCATTGTAAGCATAAGCATTTGCATGAACTTATCAGTGTGTTCACATTAGTTGTGTTTCTTACAGAATATAAAATGCAATACATGAACTACAGACATTCCGTTACAATAGTTTTGACAGAGATATGTATTTTGGGAGGACTCTGAAAAGCATAAACCGGATGGGAATCTGCAAACATTTTATCAAGTTGTTGTGCTTAAAGATTAATTCTGCATAACGTTTGAAATATTTGAAATGTTTGAAATGACATGCCACCCAAACTAAACTGTTAGCAAAGAAAACTTGAGATAATAATGCATTTAATGAACCAGCCGTGACATTTTAGCTTACATCTACAAGCCTTTGAGCTCTTTTATTTTGACTTGTATTTCGCAGGACGAGCATCATAGTGCTCCGCATTACAGTTTAATGATATACCAGGTGCACTACCGAGCAAGTTTACAACAAAACCCATAAACAAGGCGCTGGTTATGTGATCCAAACATCAACATATATGTGTGGTCAAATATATTTGTTAACCATGTAAGTGTTTTAAAGGTGCTGCATGTAATTTTCTGACTCTGCTAAAGCATAAAAATACAATAATATGTTTGCAGAGACTAGAAGCATGCTAAATTAACATACTTTATCTGAAAAATTAATGCTACAGTCAGTTATTCATTGTCATGTGCGTTTTTTTCTGTTGGTGTCGTTAATCTGGCAATCTGCATGTGTGTCAAGTCTAAGGGGGAGGGTGCAAAGCCACTCCAATATTTTGAATTTGGACTGTCATACCTAGTTCAACCATTTGGTGTCAATTCTACGTACTGCACCTTTAAGGTTACACACTAGGTTATAAACATAACACTGTAAATAGAAATCGATTTTTAATCGATAATCATAATTTGTGTGGAAAGGAACACAAGTTGGCATTTTACCACTGCTAGTGTGCATTTCAACTAGAAGCTGCATTGAATTTTATTTAGGCCTATACACATAGACACGGGCGAGGGGTTTCAATAGACCCCTGTTCATCCTTATTGTGTCAAATTTGTTCGATCCTGTTGACAATGACAGAAATGTTGGATCCTTCTTGACGGGGTCAATTGCCATTTGTGATGAACGGGAATGCTAACAGCTACCTTTCTCCAGGTATTGTAGGCTTAATTTTCACTGCCCCAATAATGGATACACAGTGGAACTGTGTGTTTCTAATGCGTTGGCCAATAATTCATGTGGTGTTTTTAACCTAATTGGTTAAGGAGTGACAGTACACTGTTGGCTTTTGTTATAAATGGCTATTTCCATCAGTATAGCTGGACGCTGCTTTTGGAGACCAAAGACAGTCTAGTTCATCTCTCTTTCTTTCCCTGTAGACTAACTTAAAGGGCAACCATCATTACTTCAAATTATGTTATTATGTCTAACAGTGTCGCCTGGCGCTGCCAGCACCATTTTTCTTTCTCGCTCTCACTGTCTCTCCCCCTTTCTCATTCTCTCATTCCCTCTTTGACACACACACACACACAGTCACACACTGCTTGTCAGCTGCTTAGGCGCCTTCCGATTTAATAACAGTCCGTTTCTCTCAGTCTCCATCTTTCTCGCTCTTTTAGACTCAGTGCTTCATAAACAATAGACCTCCTGTCTTGTCCTTGAAGTCATTAAGATAGCTGCTTAGCCACAGGACTCTGATGTAGACATAACAAACGGTACAAAGGCTGATGTCTCGAGACCTCAAAGCCTTTGTCCTGTTAGATTCACAGTGTGGCGTGTTTTTAATCACAGCATGGATGGGACGCAAATTCCCTTACCAGCGCTTGACGAGTCTACAGGCATTGATATTGAAATGTGTACAAAATACAGGAGAGTTTTGCACACTCGATGCAAACGCGTCACCTCTCTTCACAGCTGTGGGAGTTGAACCACGGCGGGCTGAAGCAGCTGTCCGCTGTCGGCTGTTGGCCTTGCTATGTGGCATCTGTTTCGGATATTTCTTCTCATGTGCCTTGACCTTCAAGGCTCTCTTGAAGAGAAATAAAAGGACCTGTTCTTCATTTCACTTCCTTGCCTTACTCTCTTTTCTCCGTCTGTCTCAACAGGGATAAAAGCCAACCAACATGCCTTTCAACCTACACTGTGATGGTGCTGGAGCCCTATTTGGCCCAAGAAAAAAGTGTTTCTTAACTGAAAAAGGGGCAATACTCCTATCAAATATGTTGTTTTTGAGTCAGGAGCAACCAACTTCATGCCAGCTTTCAAAACCTGTGTAATGAAGGTCTCTGGTAATTTTTTGAATATCGGTCAAATTGCAGCTGGGTTGCTTTGATTTACACTATCGTAATTCCAGGATGACAAAACGTGACATTTTACTAAGTCAAAATTATGTGTTTCTATGGCAACACTATCACTGGCAAAGCCCTCACATACTCCTGAACTCATAATTAGAACTTGTAAACCCGTAACATTCTGAGAGTAACGACTTGCACTAGTGATAGATCTTCCATGTGGCCGTTCATTTAGGTGCTAAATAGGCAGTACTGCTGAGTCCAACAACATCGAAAGCTACAAGTAATTTATTATTTTTTTTACATTAATAGTTTGTTTTGTAGCAAAAGCAGATGACTCCAACAACGCTGTGATCATAAATTATATGGATGTGATTACACAGCCCGATCACACAGCAATTTGTACTTTGCATTCATATGATTTTTGCTAAATTGTAAATATTTTATGAGTTGCCAATTCGTATGAATTTATACGAATGACCTACACCTAACCCCGCCCCTATACATACATCAAATTAGCCATCTTGTAAAATATGTACAAACTGGTTGTGAGACTGTGTTAGATTACACGCTATACACTCTTCTTTTTTTCCTCACCATTGTAACTCTAAGCAATCTCAGACTCTTCATATGTCTGCTTTACACACAGTCAGTTACCTCATTGTTTGACTCTCGAACCGGTAAAAATGGGAGGTTCTTTGAGAGTGGTACCATTTTGGTTAAAAGGATGTAATAGAGATCACAGCACTATACTCATACTATGCTCAAAGTGAAGCCGATTACGTGGAAAGCTGATCTCGTCTCAAATATTGTACTAATTCAACATGAAATGTACATTGTGTGCTTTGTTGTAATTTGCGTCTTAATATTTGGATTTCGATTTTAAATCTATACTGTATATTGGTGTTATATGTACCATATGGTCAAGCTTTCCAGATTGGCATTAGAAGTGGAGCATGGGTAAAAGGGGTTGAAGCCATTTAGTTTTTTCTGATGCTCACAACTTAACTAAACTGTGTTCCTTCCATCTTTTCTAGCATGCTCTCACTGTATTTGCTGCCCTCTCAGATTTCTGGACAGATTTAGGCGACAGATGTTGCTCCATGTGTGTAAAAGCATGTGCATCTTCGCGTGGGACGGTGGGGTATATATGTGTCCTGGATATGCCCACAGGGTGAATGCCCTTCAGGAGAGAGCGGAGGAGAATATTAATGAGTCCATTAGGACACGCATACACATGCTGACCCTCCTGTCCAAAAAGACAAAAGCAAAATCAAGGTTAAGTGCATGAATGTGAATGCCTGATGTGCATTTCAATGAAGTTGGAACAAACTTGAAATTTAAAACTATCTAACCGAAACAATTAAGCATGAGAACAGCTTTTCCCCTTAGGCAAAGTCATCATTAATAACTGAACATTAGTGACACTTACAGCACTACTTTTTTCCCTTAGAATCTTGCACACTAAATATCTGCCTACTAGTTATACAGTTAAACATTTTACATAATTGTATTGCGTTTGTTTAATTTTACACACAGTTGCGGCAAAAGTATTTAGCCATTTATTCAATATTCCAAAATATCAATAAAGCCAAAAAGCATCACAATTAGCGTTATATCCTTGCAACCATTTAGTATCCTGCCATTATAAATTAAAGTTACAATTGTTATCTGATGCAGTGTCAGTACATCCAGTATTGTAGTCTTTAGTGTAAGTCAGACTCCTTTTAAGTGCAAACTTACCTGTACAAAACATTTCTGATTATTTCCTCGTATAACAAATAGCGTGTCCATGGTAGCCATTTCTTTCTACATTAATACAATTTTGAAGCTATGGCCCATAACATGTGCATCTAACTCTAGGTCTCAAGTTTGAATATGTCTGAATTACCTGCAGAACTTTTATTGATCATTAATGGTAGTATTGGAAACTGCTTTAGGTTTTATTCAAATTAACTTTTTTGACACACTTTCATTAAGTGATGATTGGCTCATCCTCTGCAAAAGCAATCTCAGAGTGGCAGTTAGACGATGTCGCATGGCTCCTCAAAGACTTGCCTCATTGTGAGTTCCGGAATCTGCGTCTGAAAACGAAGCCCTCATAACTCTCCCCATTCTGTCGTTGTTTCTGTGGAGACAGCCTGACAAAAACGTCAACTCCCAATATCTTCCTCATAAAGCTCTGCAGCTCTAATAGAGGGATGTAAATCAATTACGTCAGAATTCATTTAGAAGAGCCAGGCTAGATGGAACCCCTGGCGCCGGAGATTTGATCACAGAAGGCAAGCGTATACTGGCATCGACTCTGAGTTGATTCTAGATTTTGAAAGATTGTGCTTTAAGCCGATGTTGCTTGTTTTTGAACAATATGACCAAAATTCTTTTGGTGTGTGTGTGTGATGTTAGCCTAGCCTTGATCATGTGTATTTGTGTGGCTATTTGTGCATGTTGGGCTGAAATGATGCTGATTGATTTTGACAGGGTCTGGAGGATAGGGGATTGTGTGAGAGTGTGTATACTAGTTTGTGTGTTGACATCTGTACTTGTAATCTGGCTGTGAGTTGTTTTCCAGTGGTGGTTGATCATTCTTGGTATATGTTGGTAATATTCTCTCTAAGTCTCTGTTCACCTCTTCTGCTCTTAAAGCAGGGCAAGTCTCAGTACCCAAAGCAGGGGCAGAGGGTGCCAAACTCATTTATTGTTTTTAGCTTGCCCCATATACCACAGAAATGAAGCAATCAAAATGTGTGTGAGATTAATCTCCGTCATACTCTGTCAGTGTGTGCACTTCACTGGACATGTCCTCTTTTTTGTAAGTGCCTTCATCTTTGAATGTGTGTGTTTCTCTGTGTCAGGGTGAAATTGCTGGAAAATGCCTCTTGAAGTTGAAACTTTAAAGGACCCTCAAAAGAAAAATAGTTCTTAAGCATAAATGTAAATACTGTTAAGTCTTGAAGTCTAAAAATTAAAATCTTTTGGAAGTAGCGTACAATGCTTTGACCATTGTCAGTTTTGCCTAATGCACCAATGCATTGAACTCTGAGGCATATTAACAATCTTGCCAAATGGTTGCATTTCCAGTGGTGTCAGTATGTCCCAGACAGCAAGCAGTGTTGGCCCAGATCCGGCTCACCTCTGGCCCCGCATGGATTTCACATGGGCCAGATGTGGGCCGGATCTGGACCAACACTATACTGCTGTCTGGGGTGCGATTACAAAACACCCAATAGATGTATGTTTATGTGCAGTTAGCTAAACACACTCAGGACAGGCAAACCTATCTATTGCTGAAGACATCTGGAGGGGAGAAAAGAAGGCCTAGGGTAGAGTGATGTGTAGGTGCAGGTGTTTGTTGAGTGACATAGGAGCTGGCATTGGCCAAAGGTCAAAAAAACAAGTATTGGCTCTCGTGGCTCTTCTTGAAACAAGTGACCATGTGAGTGAACAACCAGAACTGGGTACTGCAACGTAGATAGGTTTTGAAAGACAGAACGAAGAAAGAAACTAAAAGAGGTCGACTCTCGACATTCCTCAGAGCGGCTGAAGAAGCATCGCAGGTCTCTCTGAGCTACTCCGAAGGAGGATCGTTTTGGAGTCTTGGAGAGATGGAGACAGCTTCACTGATAGATGGACAGGGACAAAGAGAGGGAGGCAGTGATTGAGGAAAAGAGAAAGAGCATGAGTAACATATCGGGAGGATAGCGACTAAGCCCGGCATGCCGCAGTGCATAATTACATTTTCTGTTCAAAGAGTATCGGCAATCAATAATGTAATTCATAGAGAAGCCATAGCATACCCTCTCATTGGCATTCACTGCCGTACCCGAGCCGCTATCCTTAAGAATTAGAGCAGCGAGGAGCAGAAGGCAGTTTGTCATTGAAACAAAAAGTCACCCATTGTTCATATCAGAATATACTTACCCAGCATGCTTGGAGTGAGAGAGAGAGAGGCCTTGTAAATTGCATTATGTTTTGAGTGATAGCTTTTAGGCAGTGTGTCCTTGTTACCGTAGTGTGGTCAGCACATCAGCAGGCTTGGGGAAACAACGTGGCCCAATTCTTGTTAACATCTTGCCATGGTTTTAGTCCTCTTAGTGCTTTCTTCAGCTATTCTCTTCCTTCCCTTCCAGTGACTCCTTTTTTTGGGTCAGTCTAGATCTAAAATGGCAGACACCCCCAAGTCCTGCCACAGTGCATTTGAAAGTTTGGACGTGGACGACAGCTGTGCGGCTGATCTCACGCCGTCTCTTCACCTTCCAGTGCATCCCCGACATCCCACAGCCAGGAGCCGAGGGGCCAAGATCGCCTCTGATAAACTCACACAGAGGCCACGGGGTGCTGGGATGTGTGCCATCCTTCCTACCCCCTCCAGCCCGTGCTGCAAGTCGGAACAAATTCTCATTCAACCCAGACACATCTCTGGCATCCTTGGCGACTGAGATGTTTGGGTTTTTAAGCTAATCTAAGCTCCCCAATCCTCTAGTGTTGTATTCTCACAGCTAATATAAGCCGTGGAGCCATGAGCAAGTAGGCGAAGGGGTCTGGAAGTCCTGCTGGGTTGAGTCTAGATTAGTTCGGCCTACCTGTGGGACACAGCTGGTCTTGGTCTCTGACGGAGTGGTGGAACAGCTCACCATCTCTGGCTGCCAGTGCCCTGTCCGCAGCCTCTTTGACTCGGCACTTAGCGCTTTAGTCTTCCTCTCACCGGCCAATCAGGCCTTGTTTATTTATTTAGCCCCTCATACATGTTTAATGAGGGAGGGGAAACTGATCCCAGAGCAGACAGGCTGTAAATACCGCTGTGTGGGGGGCTGTTTTTCTCTCTAATGGAGAGGGTTGTTTTGAGCCAGATTGGTTTATACAGGATTTAATGACTTGGTTCAGCCAGAGATAGCAGGCTGGTGTGGTACTGTGTGAGGTTGTATCTCGTGATTTGTTTTTGTGCCTTGAGTTGTGAGCTGTAGCTTGACCCTTGTGATTTGTGTACTGCATGTTTGTGTTCTCGTGTGGGTCTCTATATGGAAATGGATTTTTCAATGGCTTAACCCAATAAAGTAAACTAGAGAGCATAGTGTAGGGTAATACATTTGAAATATACACTGAAACAAAACAGTTTAGACAATAATCATCCCAAGGGGGGGTGGCTGTTTTGGGAAATAGGACACGAAATTATGAGCAGAAGATTTAGGAATGGGATCAGAAAGACAGATGCAGGTTCACATCCCAGCACATAATCTAAAACTATGTCTCCTTATTTTTCTGTTTCAGCATTGGCTGATGGGAACAAAGCGGAGCATCATGACCGGCCGATCGGTGACAGGCACCGCAGAGCAGCCGAAGAGTCCTACTGGGCCTACTCAGGTGAGCAAACTACACTTGCACATACATAGAGACGCTTTCGAAAGAGGACCATTTAAATTTCTCTCTTTCAAAAGCCATTGTGTTCTGCTACCACTAAAACACATGAACTGCCTCTGATAGACAGCTGGTCTTTCATCCAGAGCTGTCCACCTCACCCCCAGAGGCCTCGCCTTAGGGTCTCCCCTGGCTTTTGCTTTCATGAATGCTTTGCTGTTGAGAAAGTGACTCATGTTGTCCCTCTGAGCAATATTTGCTGAAGAATAGCATTAATCTTTAACTGTGCCACCAAGCCTGCGGCAACCAGTGATATTTATTTTATTTATTTAAATGCTTCTCTTTTCCCTGCCGTGCTTTTCTCGTGTTTGCCAACGTGACGGGTGGCCCCTTGCACAGATGATGGCCTACAGTACAACAAACACTTTGGTGCCTGCACTTCTGTGATCTTGTGGTCTTTATTGTACATTATCCACCATTTAATGTCCCGCTAAGGTGTTGAAGCATCTTTCAGAGGAGCATTTCTTTGTGGAGCGTTAATGCATTCAATGCCCGAGTAGTGGTGGTAGTAAGGGCTTTTCATATTAGGCATTATGTGTAGAATTGAAATATGCTTATACACTCTATTCAGTTCCCTACTGAAAAGAGCTTGCAAAGATTGTAGCGTTAAAAGTCACAACCTCTGTATATGTGTGTGTGTGTGCATATATTAGCACGTCAAAGACGCCTTCAGTCAAAGGATCTTGATGTTTTAGTGTTTTTATACATCTATTTTCAAGTGATAATTACACAGCCTAACATTTGAATACTTCCTGCAGGCTGACGTTTGTCATCATTCGCTAGTGCACGCGTACGGATGTCTATGTTGGTATTGTCTGTCAGTCTCAGGGAAGCAAATCTATCTTGCTAAGATAATGCAAAATAGTCATGCCAGCTAGCTACTAAAAATTAGTGATGAACACAAAAAAAGTTTGATGATGTATATAGTATGAACACAAGGAAGATCTTGGAGGAACATTCACGTAGCTCAGCAATTCAGTCACTGAAAAGGTTTCTTGTCATATCCCCTTCCTGCTTAGTACTTGCATTAAAAGCATTGCATTATTCCCATCGACCCCTGCTGTCCAGAGACAGGAGGTGCTTTGTGCACTATGGTCAGGGGTTTGATGGGGTGGGTCACTGGGGCATCTGTGGCTGCTCCCACAGTTGCTGTGTGTAGTTTACCCGCTGTGTAGCGAGTCATCTTTGACATTAACCTGTGCAGAGGAAAGGAGATAGAGCATGCTATTTTTAGTCAGTCATGGATGGTAATGCAGCCAAGTCTGTCACAAGTAGAAGTTTTAATCAGTAACCTGGTGAACAGAAGAGAACACAATGCCACATTATGAGGAAATTAGAGCATTCATAAATACACAACCATTAATAATTATTACCCTACAAGAGCCGACAACCCCCTACAGTGACAATCGAGTTAATGACATGCTGTAACGTTTTTCTTCTTCTCTATCGAATATATATATACATATTGTTATGCTGGCTGGAATCTCTCTTCATTCTGATAGCAGTTTATATTTATATTGTTTGTGGAAGGTGTAGGACTATAAAATGTTTGTCCAGTCAGATTGTTCGGTCTGCTTTGAAGCGTGCAGGGAGAATGGAGTCTCATGCTTTGAAAGCTATTTTACAATTGCTAGTCTTTCAGAAATCACCTACCCTATCTTTTTTTTTTTTTTTCAAAAATGGATTGAAGAGCAATTGACATGTATATATTTACCTCTTCTGTGATGGGCATGTTTTCAATTTCTGGATTAAATTTCATTTTAGATTAAAAAGACACTATGATTATGTCAGGATTTAAGAAAACAAAAAATGAAAATAATGAAATAATCATATTGACAAGCTCATCAAGCACTTAGTTCAGGTCAGTGTTCTCATGAAACCAATATTACTGCAGTCAATACCAATATTTATCACTCAAGAGTTATTCAGAAAGCCCTTGTTTACTGGATTTAGTCCGTATTCTGGATGCTCTATAAATACCAGCATATCTCTATCTTTTTTTTTTTTTCGTGTCAACATTTCATATCGGCATTTTTGATATCCCTAGTTCAGAAGATCTTACAAATCCCTGTTTTGCTAATGGCAATGTTTTTTTTATAAACACAAATCGATAAAACTGTAGACATTGATTCACAGTCAGTGTGTGTTCCTGAGTCAAATCCGCCTTCGGGTTTCTTACGCACATCAAGGGTCCTAGAGTATGCTAAGCCTCTAAAACTGTGATTGCATGGCAAGATATCATAAAGCACATGTTTACACGCACCCGTGTGTATTTATATCTCCACGTGTGTTTTCTGGTGGTTATGCATTCATGTTTTCGTGTATGCACTGCTCTGAATTCATCTGGTCGCTGAACACCTATCGCGTCTTGTGAGCAGAATGCTGTTGACGAGCACAGATGACTTTGTCCTGCAGGCAGATTTAATGAACTCGGCAGATGATCCTCACTCTGAGAGCGGCTCGCCGTCCTGTCAAATGGCTTTACTCTGTTTGCGCCTTGCAAAGCTGCCATGCTCGTACCCTCCGGTTAGCCATCATTCTTAGCTTGCCCAGTTACAAAGCCCTTACCGTTTTTGCATCAAGCTCCATTATCAGTTTATTTATTGCTCCCTAAAGAGCCCTGGAAATTATGCTTGATCAAACAAAACCCCTAACAACGTGTCTTACGACTTCTCTGGGCTACTTACGGCCCACTGGGCCAGATTTAGCTTGGGCAGTTTACACTTGAATGTCGTTAGTTATTCACATATTTCAATGTGGAGTTGGTGAAGTACTTCGAGGCACATTTTCTGCAGTGTTATTGTAGTCCAGTGGACTTTCTTTGTGGATGTGGTTTGGGAAAGAGTTCTCATTGTTTTATTGTTTGTCTGGTGTCTACATCAAACATAGTTGAAGTCATCATGTTTCTTGAAAATGATGTCATTTAGCTAGTTTTTATTGCCAAACGCTCTTGTGGTAAAGGATTGTTTAATAGTCTCACTGTCAGCAGTAGCCTCATAATATGCTGTTAAACATACCCACAAACCAACAGATTCAAATTGATTTAATGCGTAAACAGCACAGCATTGAGCGATATTGAAATCCAGTCCAAAAACCATACAAGTGCCGTTTCGAAATACATTATGCATAGTAATTTAAAGCACTGAAGCAGTCGCATATTGGCAGTGAGGCACTATTATCTTTAAAGCATCTAAATGGAAAAGCCTCTCGCAAAAAATGGGCTAGATTTGGACCCTGAAACACAACAAGCATCTCTGAATGATTAATGAATGTAGAGAAGCTGCTCTCTGGCTAAACACAGTATCAAAAACCCTGAAACAAGATCAATATCTACTTCCAAGAACCGTCAGACATATTGCCCCAAATGCCACACCCTGAAATACATTTACTATACGACCGTTCTTAACAGAAACGTATCAACTCCATAATGCAGGACTGTGGTAGCGTCATGATCGCTGCATGCAAACCTCAGCCTATTCAGTGGATATTAATTTGAAATCCTTTGTGTTCTCAGCTCTGCTTCCATTAAAAGGTTTTAATTTATAGGACAGAAAATACTGCTTCTTTCTTTTCATGACAACCCACATAAGGTAATTTCATCCCCAGATGCCACCTTTGAATGATCAGCTCACAGTCACTGTGAAGCTCTATAGAAAGCAGTTTGAAGATGGAATTTGATATGGTGCCATTGCTGCGCTTCTGATTGTTAAAAAGCCATCACTTGGTAAATGCTTTCACGTCTCATGATTTGCTTGCATTAGTGCTGTCCATACATTTTTTTTCATTTCAACTGAACAGTGAAATGACTCTTAAAGGCACTAGAGGGAGTGACAACTTTTATTCCTTTTCACACAAATTTACAGAATTTTGATTAATAGAGCATCGTTTTTGCACAAGTACTGTTAACAGTAATTACTTTTACTTTTACTAATAACATTATGCTGTGACTTCAAAACAATATTAATATGCTAGGATATTTGAAAACTGCTTTTTTTGAATGTTATCATCACACATATCCAGTTTGTTCGGTAGCTCATGGAGTACAGAGATACTCCGGTTCAATCTTGTGTAACTATACTTCAACAAAACAGTTCAAATCTGAGAAAAAAGAAGGTTTAAATGACGCGCTTGCATCAACAAATGCCTTTTTATGTCAGTTTTGCATTTGTTAAAATAGTGTAGGGTTGGGTTTGGTGTAGGGCATCTTTCCAATAGGACCTGTTAGCTGCAGTCCACAGATATTTAAATTCTAAATTTGTGATATGTAATATTTATGTAATAGGGTTATATGTACCTATATCAACATAATAAATATGCCAGGGTTTACGTATAGAACCTGTGTTTTAGCGCCACATTTCTCTTTGAAACTGTGGCGAAACATGCAGGTACATAAAAATGGTGTTGCACAAAAACTCTTTTTTTACATTTCTTAAATAAGACCAGGTTATTGTGGACGAAAACCATTGAATAGACCTTCAAATGATATTTTTCTTCATGTATCAGTCCTATTCAGGTGCGAGCATCTTGTGAGTTTCCCAGATCTTCTGTTCACCTCTCCGCAGGCCTTTATCATCATCATCTACCCCCTTCCTACCATTCTCTATTAGCTTTGTGCTCAAGGCTGCCAACGTTTGTTTAGCGAAGTTGGCAACCTGGACACAGATGTTGACCCTCTCCAGATGTTGTACAGAGCACAGCAGGTCGACCCTCATGTTTGGTATTTACACTTAATCAGACAAAGTACTTCCTGTGGGGTGTGTGTGTTTGTGTGAATCAACACGCAACTAGTACTGTTATGTAAGCAGTTTAAAGGTGTTCTGTGTTATTTCCTCTATGGAAAAATCACTGACCAGCCACATAATGCTCACTTCAAAAACCTATTGTTCAAATGAAATGAATCATGCGTGGCCATTATGTCAGTAAATTGGGTAGGTCTGGCCATCTTGCGATCGCTCTCCTGCACAACAGCAAACAGGTGTGGAGGAGGCAAAACACACACAGAGTCCTAACGCTAGCGAGGGTCGGTCGATCAGTGAACAGTGTCCAAAAGGTACAAGGCTGAGGTCGGTACACGGAAGAACAATAAACAAGGGAACACAAGACTAGACTAGTAGATCAGGACATGGAATCAGTGCTCGGCAGTTCCATAGCAAACACAGAACGGTTCTAAAGGGGAGGAGCCAGTGAATGGCCTTTTTGTTTAAAAATATTTTTTCTCTTTTTCATAATTTCGAAATTCAAATTTGAATTTGGAATGTTTCCATTTGTTATTAAGATTTCCAGTTGGTCTGTCTCTAGATTCTCTGCTCCATAACTGGCACGAAATATATAGACTTGCCTAAAAACCTAATCCATTGTTTTTTATTATTTATTTTTTTGACATCACTGAACTTTCTTCTCTGACAGCTTTTGTGTTTAAGACTGCGCTGCAGTAAATGAGGTGCTGCGTTAACTTTTGTCATTATTTGAGTTATTTTGACAGGGGTATTTTTCATCAGTTAGACCGCTAATTAGACGACGACAGACGCATTGATGAGATAGATAGAGGCAGAGGGAAGTATTCATAATGCCCCTGTTTTCCGTCTTCTTAAAGCGGGTAATTATGGTCGGGTCTGTGGGCCGGGGGAGCTGGCAGACCCCACTACAGCTGGATGTGCTCTGAGCTAGCCAGACCAAAGGCGTACCTGACTAAGCATGCTAATGAGAAACGCTCACCCCTCTCTCTCTCTCTCGATCACTCCATGCTCGTTTCTGTTTTAATTCTCAGTTTTTGCCTCAACAAGAAGCAAAATCTAAAAAATATATATTTAATTTTTGAGTTTTTTTGCTCTCATTCAACCGTGGTCATTCTGTCATGCTAGGCTATGCATGCTAACTTTAGCTTGCTGTCAACGTTTCTTTTTCTCAATTCCTAATTGTGCCTCTTGGCCTTCTGAAAAAGAAGCAAGTTAACTTGCTTGTGGTAAATGTTTTTCTCTGTCCAGAATTCTCTTTTAAAATCAAGAAAAAAAGAATACATGCACAATTTCTGAGCTTCTACTTTCATTCAACTGGGCTATGTCCTTGTGCCATGTTAACAATAGCTTTTGTGTGTGTGTGTGTGTGTGCGTGTGTGTGTTTTCTCTCAGGATGAATCATCTGCCGCATTCAAATCTGATAAATGTCTTTAAAAGTGAGTTTATATTCTAAATCTCTATTTTACATCTGTCAGGAAATGTCTCATAGACACGACTAATTTTTAAAAAATACATCTTCCAGATGAAAACACGCACATAAAGTAGATGTTTCTGCAGTGTACATCTGCAGCCAGGACACTGAGAGTCATTCCAAACAAAAGTGAGCTGCTGGACTTCAAATGAACAGTTTAAAGTTTGTCGTTTTGTAGAATGACTCACCAACTGTTTATTTTGTTATATTTTCAGTAGTGCAAGCAAAGGCTAAAGAACGTGAGCGATGAGTTGGAGGGGCGATATGATTTTATATAAATCAATAACCAGCTTTGGTTTGAATGTGCTGATCTTCTGGCATCAGAGAGTAACATGAGATCCATTATGAGATCTGCTTTAATAAAATGAGCCTGCAGTGTGTACTGGAGAGTGCATCACAGGCCTGCGCTATCACTGCCTCACGTCACTCGATGGACCTGCTGTTATTGTGCAATTTACTGCACAGCCAATAACAGTCTGTAATGGATTATGACATGGTGCCGTTTGAGTTATCATCCCATTGTAGAACCCTGACCCAGAGACACATTTCATCTGAGCTATGTCCCAAGGTGCACTGTGCGCGTGTGTGTGCGTGTGTGGTGGAGGCAAGTAAGCAATTCAGATGAAGCAGTCAGGTCAAACCGTGAGCAGTGTTTGCTCGTGGGATGCTGAATCAGGGTTGCCTTTAAATCTCTTTACCGGCCTAAAATCTGCTCCTTTAGAGGGACAGTACAGTTCAGAAATTTGGGGACAGTATTAAAAAAAAAAAAGTATAAATTAATAGCTAAATAAAAATATTGAGGAAAAAAAAATGAAGTCTATCGCCCCCTTGAGGATGGAGGATAGTTACTCACTCACTAATTTGTTTAACTGCTTGGCAACTCATTTGTTTATTCAGGTCATTTTACAATCCCTCTTTCCTCCATTGTCTTTCATTATGAATCCTTGTCTGGGTTTTAAAGGCCAGCTCTGTGTGTTTGGAAGTACAGAGTGGCTGATATATCCAGAATGTAAATATCAAAGCCTCCTCCCTCACTACACACACACACACACACAC
>JAUYWG010000045.1:4471245-4518234 GCA_034779775.1 Enteromius afrohamiltoni
GAAGTACAGAGTGGCTGATATATCCAGAATGTAAATATCAAAGCCTCCTCCCTCACTACACACACACACACACACACCTGACTGCTGAAACACACCGACATGTTGCTGTTTCCGTCGGTGCTAGGCAAACAGACCCAGGGCTGTGTTAGTATTCAGGAGAGAGCAGAAAAACGGATCGAGAGAGGGAGAGAGAAGGAGAGCGGTGAAGGGGAAATGTTGCAGTATTTACAGAGCTCAGGCTCATCTCTTGTGGCCTGTGCACGACTTCAGCTTGGTGAGGACGTCATATTAGCAAAGCTATTTGAGTTTCTTTTTATGAAATCAACATAGTTATACAAATGAGCATGCTTTTACAAAAAAAACATGCTGTTGGGTTTGATAATATGAGATCATCCCCTGTGGTTTAAAAGGGCTTTAGCATTGTTTAGGAATGATGCAACAAATTTCAAAGTACGAGACTGTATTCCCAATTTACTGAAAACAGAAAGGATGTGCTGAGCAACACCATCTTTAATGTTTATTACATAGCTTTCTTTAATACTTTATTCTGATTGGTCAGTTGCAACAGTCTGTGGTCAGAAATGGCAGTAAAAAAATAAATAAAAATTGTATGCCTCATAACTCCACTGCCTCGTCTCATGTAAAATAACTTTTAAAACTACTAAAACGTAAGTGTGACTACTGTTAAATAAATTAATTGCATGCTAAAATGTATTTTTCAGTGTAATAATAATATGTATTATTATTATTATTATTGCACGTAATGTAGCATTATTATGCTACTATTATTATAACAATAATAGTAATAATAATTAAGTATTAATACGTTTAAATTAAAAAAATAAAAAATAAATAAAAAAAATATGAATTAATATTAATAGGTTTAAATATTAAAAATTGCTGAAGCTGATCATACTAAACTGATAGTATGATTGCATAAATTATTACAATAAAGTTAAACATTATATATTTTGTCAGAGTTATTTTGGTAAATAGTTTTCCGAACAACATTTAACAACATTTATTTGAAATAGAAAGCTTGTGTCGTGATATGAATGCTTTTACTGTCAGTTTTGGAAAGAAGCCGTTTTAAAGAAAACAGAAAAATGAAAGAAAAAAAATATTGTAGGCAATTACTGTGATTAAACAAATTTGATTGATGTAATTTATTTAGATGGAATGATTTTGAAATTAAATAAAACCATTCGAAGAAATGGAACACATGGAGTTTGAGGGAAATCATAAATATTTCATAGACATATTTCTGGTATAGTTCTCATGATGTCAAGCATCAGTATTGCAGCAGTGATCCACTGCAACAGTAATTCAGCAGGATTCTCTCCAGAGATTCAACATCACCATCTTTGTTTCAAGAACATACAGTATCTTAACTTCCAAAGGTATGGAGTTCAAGCTAGAGGAACATTTACGGGGAAAACAAAGGTGTTAAGTGTGTTTAGCGTGGGCGAGTTATACTGTTAGCAGAGCAGCAGTTTAATGACTCGAAGACGGAAACAAAGATGAATAAGCAGGAGGAAGAAAAGAACCAATGAAAAAGAGCTAAAAATAGAGGGAGGGAAAGAGAACAGAATTTATCAGAAGCCAGCGCGCCGCCTCTTTAGCTGAGGATTAAGAAGTTGACTTTAATGAGAGGAAACGGCTCTCACGAGTGTTTGTAGGAGAGGTGTGTGTCCCTCAGTGAATACTGAATGGACCGACGTGCTTGTGTCTGTCTGGTGTGTGTGTGTGTGTGTGTGTCGAGAGGATGAGCGTTGTTCTTGCCTGCTATAAAACAAGCAAATGGATTAGCCGGAATTGATGAAAGTTTATTTAAAGCGTGAATACAAGTGGCAATCTTTAAGTGTTTGTGTGATATGATAACACGTGTCAGATTCTGCATTCAGTGTGTTTACTGGACTTCTGACTTTTTAATTATGCCTTGACTTGACTGTACATTAGAAATATACACAGTATGCAAACATATATTATTTACATTTACATTTTTTTTTTTTATGCAATCAATCATGATTAATTGTTGCCCATCAATAACACACACACACACACACCTCTTAGTGAATAAACATGAACTCATTTTAAGATTTTTTGAAGGCTCCAAAGCAGTTTCCTCCACTTTCTTTCTTGGAATGATTTACTATATTGATAATCACAAATCAGCCATTTTTTATGGTACAGATAAAAAAAATGATATCTTACCCAAAAAAAAGCATTCAAGGAAGAAAAAAACAAAACGATAACGGTAAACGATAAATCCCTCAAAAATGCAGTTCAATTAAGATCAGTGATCTTTTCTTTTATTGCAAGATAATTCAATATAATGTTACACATCCAATCTTTTTCCTCATCAGTTCCCTAATTATGTTTGCATAAATAGCCTACTTAAATCCTGTAATTCTGTTCACTTTGTGCACATTTCTTATGTCAGTCAGCAGCAGCGCGAGCAGAGCAGAGAGGAAATGTACTAATGAAGATCATTTTAGATGTTTAAGTACTGGGTTTCTAGAGAAGGACTTTTTTTTTTTGCGAAAACCTGAAACCAAAGTTGACATTTTGCACATTTTTTTGTCTTTAACTCAAAATGAGGCCTTGCACATTGTGACTCATTTTGCCAGTGTGGGTCACACACACACACACACACACGCTAACATGTCATTCTTTATGTGAGTGTTTGCGGCCCTTGAATATTGTGTGATGAAGCAGAGCACCGTCCTGCATCCCTGAGACCATGATGTCGTTTAGATGAACAGCACTCGTGGGGCTGTGCAAGTGTGAGTATTTGCACATATCCATTATTCACCATCAGGCTCTGTGCATGGACAGTCATCTCTTCAGGGCATTATGGGTGCTCAGGGTTCCACACAAGATGGCCCTTGAAGAATGTTCTTGGGGAGTTCTCTGCAGAATCCTGTGATGAATTGTGTTTGTAGCCACACGTGAGGACTTTTTGATCGTCCTTGTCCACTGGAGAGCACTAACAGAGGCCTGCGCTGCGCTCCCCTGCTGCCCCTCTTAATTTCATTGGCTTCGGTTTTGTAGAAACATGCAGTATCTGAATCATGGAGGTCTGGTCTTTCTGTCGAGAGATGCATGAGGAGAGAGAGAAAGATAAAACCAGAATTTGGTGAATGGCTTGAAGGCATTTGACACCAGGGCCATGTGGAAAATGAGCTCAGGCTGGGAGAGGTAATGACTCACAGAAGACAAGAGCTTGTTTCTGTTCTCCATGCCCTCCTGGACACACACACACACACACTGAGAGAGCTCGATTCTCTCACTGGATCTGTAACACCGGCCTGACATATCTTAATTCTAACTCTGTGTGGAGAAGCACTGGTCAGAGACACGTACCTGTGTGTTTCTTCAGCTTTTTTTTGTCGTTGTTTTAAAATGGTCAGATTAAAATCATATTTAAAACATATTGTTAGTTTCTGTGAAAGAAATAATAATAGCAATGGCGTTTCTATTTAACATGTCACAAAGCAAGATCTTAAACTATAAATATCCACTATATGGGATTTACTACACATTTAAGTTTAATGAAATGATTCAAATGTATATAGATATAGTGTTTACATTGATTGTATTGTCAATGTTAGTTCACCAGTGAGGAGCTGAGAGGAAATATAAAATGTGTGAAGAAAAGCAAGGGTAAAAAGACTTTTATTGTCAGATCATGCAAAAAGTGTGAAAATATTAGTGTGTGCATAAGATACAGAAAATGAAATGAGCCTTGGCGAGACAAAAGGATATTTTTCAGCACGTGTTCATAGCTTCTCTCAGTTTCAGCTTGCTTGAGAGCCGAATGATACCGCTACGAACTGACTGAAGCCAATTCTCCGGTGCTCAGCGACATCTTTACTTAGATTTGGCGCCAGCCCTAGCAGATCACCATGCTGGCATGAAAAAAGTAAGGGTTTTGGTAAATTGGTGAAGAAAAACGAGAAAAAGACTCTCTCGGCTGCTGTGAGAAAAAGAATGGCTGCGTTCACATCCATGTCATTTTCATTTGTAATGAAACATTAGCTTTCAGTTCGGCTTGCGACCTATTCCTCTGAGTAATGCAACTGGAAAATGCAGCAGACAGTTTGTAGGTACGCACAAAGTCAGGCGGTTGAGGTTACATGCCGACGTGTTTAAGGACAAGGGGATATCTGTACTGTACAAGCAGGGGCTAGTGCCAGTGGCAGCATTAAACTCTCATTCCTCCGCTGTGGCTATTTTCTCTGGGAGACGAGTGATACGCTGCCTTATTAATTGCTCTTGAAATATTAAAAAGGCTCCATCACGCATGAAATATTCATTCGTTTTTCGCTGAGATCATCGTGGCTAAATATTTCCTTGTATTGTTGTACATCAGGGCTGAGGGATGTGGAGTGAGAAGGAAATGACAGCGCTGTAAACAGACGAGTGATAAAGACCCTCCTCAGCATTCCTCCGTTATGCCATCCATCCATCTCATTCGCTCGCTCTGCTTCTTCTGAGCGTCATAAATCTAAATGGTTGATGAATCCACGCAAAACTTTGTGTGTGTTTAAAAAATCCAATATTTGAGGGTGGCGAGTAATTACTCCTCTGCAACTGGATTTACTGAAGATCTCAGAACAAGAACCTTTTCGCAAAAATCTTCAAAATGAACACGCGTTGATGAAGATCGATTCGGGAAAGGATATGGTGGTGTTCTCAGTGTTTTCTGAATTATTCCTCAGGGCATATTATTTATATATTTTTTAGTAAAAATACACATTGTGCATTTTCAATTTTGGGAGACCTATATACTGTAAGTTATACATTTAAAATACAAATGCATATATATATATATAAAAATTTATGAAATATAAAGGACAGTTAAAACCATTAAATAAATCAAATAAAGAAGTAGTGTGTTTGTGTGTAAGTCGGAGGGATTGTTTTTCATTTTTTTTTATTATGTTTGTTCAAACCTGTAACCCTAAGTATGAGCAGTAATAAGGATAAATCTTATCTTATTGCCTTTTTTTAGATAATTGAAAACCTCCAGTGTAGTATTGCATGCTAACAGGGTTTTTAATGTCTTTGTCGGAACGCCATTCGGAATAGGCCACAAGGCTTCTACGATGACTGATAAAATGTCCTTTCCGCAGCCCCACTGGAATCTGATAAAACTCTTAAAATCTATTTTCGGTAGCAATTATTGTGTCTTGTGTGGCTGCCCTGTAGTCTCCTCTGTGTGTGTGTGTGTGTGTTTGTAGGTAGGGAATTTAATAGTTCCACAGAGGAGCTAAGCAGTGCTATCATCAAGGAGAACAACGCACAATGCCCTTGATTTCTTCGCCAGTGTCTGTTGAGTGAATGAGTTTCGGAGAATAACAGGGGAAGCGTGTGAACCACACTCCATTATTTTAATTGCAACATATTTCAGCGACAAAGGCGCCTTCGGTGCTTGTTTGCCCTCTCACATCAGGGTCTGTCTTTAGCTCCTCTCCACCTATCTCCTCGCTTCCCCTCCTTTCTGACAAGTAGTGCATTAATGTCCTTGTATTTTATTATGATTTGAAGGCAGGACCTTTTCTTTCATTATTTTCTTTAAAGAATAATGGATGTTCTAAATACTTTTTTTTTTTTTCCACTTCTACAATTTTCTGTGTGTGTGTGTGTGTGTGTCAAAATGGTTAGTGCAAATGCTCTCTGGTGCTCATGTGAGAAACAAAGATTTGAAATTATTAAAAAAAAGAAGTAAAATATAAAAATATAAAATATATAAATGAAATAAAAAGCCTGAAGATGAATATTTGTTCAATTAGATTCAGTAATGTTATAGAACACGTTACTGTAATATAGATGGCTTTTTGAAAAGAAAAGCAGATATGGGAGACAGACCTACGCGAGCTAAAGCTTCCAATGTTTGAATCTATATAGCTGACTTGATCTAGTCTGCTACAGTGGTATAATTCATTAACAGCAGTGTATTTATAGAGTTTTTACTGTTATTCTGTGTTCATAGTATCATATTTGGAAAGTCAAACGGTGGGCAAAAAGGTTGAGAACCCCTGCTTTAAGGGATTTTTGAACCACTGTAGCAAGAACACAGAAGCTGCACCGTAAAACATGACCGTGATTATAACAGTAAAATAACTGTGAAAATGCTACAGTAAAAACCTGTTAAATTTGCATTTCATATTTTATTTGTATTTTGTTTCTTGTGAGTTCTGTTTATTAGGGTCGTATGTTACATGTAATGTAGTTCAATGATTTAATGTCACCATGATGGTGTCAATTTGTGTGAATGACTCTGAGCTCCTTCTATATTTGTTCATATTTACAAGCTGCTTGTGATTGGCTATGGTTCGTCATGTGACTTTCTCATATCCAACTGCATTAGGTGCTTATCAGTGTATTTCAAAGATACAAAACAGATTTTAGTGCTTTAATAGCTAGGTATATTAACATTACATCTGGTACATACTGTAAATTTAAAACCTAAAATGTTGTTACATTATTTTTTACAGTAAAATTGCAGCAACCACAGCTGCCAGTTTTTGCTGTAGATTTTACAGATTTGTTTTTTAAAGTGTAGTATCCACCGGTGTTAGCAAAGTCCGAGTTTGGTCCCTTTGGTTCCCCAGTGTGACAGTCTGTCCAACGTTACATTCACCTGTCATTGAAAAGAGCCCATGAATCATGACCTTCACACCTGAAGCTGTGACCTCCTCGTGTTCAGTGGGAAGTTCATTAGACAGGATGACCTGGAGGTCGAGAGCGCGTCTGAGCCATTTGTTCTGACTGGAGCTCCACGCTGAGCCGCTGATTGTGAACAATCAGTCCGACCTGCTCTCTGCTGCCCCACCACTGGCCAGAATTTATCACCCTGCCTAGAGGCCAATGACAGCCATGATGAGAGCCATGAGGACCATCAGTCACACGGGCCTGGCCGTCACCAACCATAAGCATGAGTCTCAGAACACAAAGAGGAGAATACAGCTTAATGTTCGCCGCATGATGCAATTGATTGCTGTTATATTTGTGAAGTCTACAATCTACAAAAACCAAAATCAAAGTTCTGTTATTAATTACTCTCTCTTGTGTTGTTCTAAATCCGTAAGAGCTTTGCTTATCTTTGGACACAAATTAAGGTATTTGTGATGAAAGCGAAGAGCTCACGGACCCTACATAGACAGCAATGCACCTGCAATGTTCCCGGAGATGTAGCAAGGACATAAGTAAATGTGATATCAGTGGTTCAACTTCTAAAAAAATAACAGTTCCAATCTCTTTATAATCAGTGTTATTTACTGTACGTTCAGCTTAACGTAAGCACACACGTGCATCGCACTGCTCTTCAAAATGGTGGACGACGGTTACTTGGGGAAGAATAAATGATGTTATTTTGTTTTCTTTGTGCACAAACAGTATCCTTGTAGCTTTGCAAAACTGAAGTTGAGCCAATGATATCACATGAACTGTTCTTGCTGCATTTTTGGGAGTGTTTTATGGGACTTTATGTCTACTGTTTATTTATTTATTTATTTACCAGAAAGATTATTTATCAGTTAAACAATCAGCACTGCTTCTATTCTGTTTTCATTCCCATCAAAAATGAAATATGGTGCTACCCAGAGTAAAGTCAATAAGGTGTTGATAAATATAATCTTAAACAATTTTTTTTAAAAATAGAATACTTGAGAGCTCAAGAACTTCCAACTCACTGTATAAAGTACAGTACAATTTTACAATTAATTTTACTTTCCTATTGCTATTCCTATCAGTTAAAAGCAGTCATGTTTTTGCAGGCCAAAAATAAGAAGTCCTTGGAATGTGTTTATGCTTAAGCACAGCTAATAACAATATAGATCATACCTCTCATTTAGCTGTTGAGAGTTACTTGGCAGTCTGAACAGTTGGATAGTTGAGATCCATTGAGATCAATAATGAGGTGTTTTGTAAAGTTTATGGATCTAAAAAAAAAAAAAAAAAACTGACCATAGCACATGGAATCCATTCAACATACAGTGTTTCCTCTAGACAGTAAAATTGAAATATTGCTGCATGTAAAGAACCATTTTTTAACAGTTCGAAACACTTCGTAAAGGCCTAATAAAACATTTCATGAAGGAAGTAATTTCATGGGTAGAGTCCAAGGTCATGTTTTCTGTTGATTGATCTATTTATTTATTTAACCTTTCAGAACTTTACCCGGCATCCCGGCTTCATCTTCAGTATCATCTAATGATTGGACTGGTGATTTACGGCTTCCGCACACCTCCATCCGTCTCTGTCCCGGGTGGCCGGGCGGCATGAGTGATGTGGCGTTGCGCTGGTAACGGTAGTACACGGGCAGCCGGGTTCAGCGCTCAGCCGCCACACCTTTTAATTCCTCCCTCTGATGTATTAGCTTGCCGGAAACCAATTCTGGTTCTCGAATTGAGCTCTAAATCATCAAATCACTCTGTTGGCCACCCACAATTTATTACGCCGTCAGATGAAAAAGTAAATATATTATGGATGTAAATAAATTAGAGGCTTGTGATCACGTAACTAAATATTGTATCGACAGGTTTTGTTATTCTAGGCTTTAAAGGAGGTGACTGATGAATAAGAGTCCAGTGCCTGGATTTTCTCTGCCTTCTAAGCGACTCTGAAGTGAATCTGTCTTTAGCTTAAAAAACCTCTGAACAGTTGGGCAGCGTCAAGTGGGCTCTGGCAGAGCTTTTCACAATTTCTGAATGAACTCAATATGTTCTACTTTTTTCCATCTTTCTTTTTACATTTTTGTGGGTGAATTTGGTGAAAAGATATTTCATGGGACATTTTTAACCCCAAAATATGAATAAAACATAAGAGATTATATTTAGTGTCATTAAACATTATAAACACTATCACCTTCGGAAAAGATATCCACTAACCTCCAGAAATCATTCTAATGTGCTGAACATTTCTTATTACGAACCGAGTTCCGGAAATGCTGGAAAAGTTTTTTTTACTAAAAAAGCTAAAACTAAAAAACTTTCAAATCACATGAGCCAATATTTTATTCACATTCGAACACAGATAACATAGCAGATGTTTAAACTGAGAAATTATACATTTTTATGCACAAAAGAAGCCTGCTACAGGTCTCAAAACAGTTGGGACGGGATTCAGATCCAGCTGGGAGAACATCTAGCAAGTAATTAATTTAACTGACATCCAGCTTGTAATATAAGCATGTCTTAGAGTGGCAGGGTGTCTCAAAAGTAAAGCTTGGCAGATTCTCTATAATCTGAGTGTCTAAAAAGTGTGTGATATACTTTAAAAAAAATGTCAAGATTTACCTATGTTTCAATGTGATATATCGCATCTCGTCAGGAAAGCCGGTTCCTTGATTGGTTTTCAGAAGCTCGCCAGTGATCTACGGCTCTGTGTATTAACTGCCGCTCCTTTTGAAAACAGGTGATGGATATTTACCACTAATCAAGGAACCGGCTTTACTGATGAGATGCGCATTATTATCCCATGCAATATATCACCCAGCCCTACATGTGATTTGAAGGGTTTTTTTGGGAAAAAAAAAAAAAAATAAATAAATTGGAAATTTGGGTTGTATTATTATCATTGTAATTTTTTTAATTATTTAGTACAAATCAAGTGTGCACTATTTTGAAATAGAGGAATCGTCTTATCTGCAACTGCTGTGAAATAGGACCTAAACTTGTTTTTGTGAGATTCATCCATCTATTTTCAATTTAGCTCTATTGGCAACCTGACTTAAGTAGGCAAACTGTGGAAAACAAACATTAGCAGTCATTAGGAGAAGTCTGGCTTTGCAGTCTCATGGGAGAGTTGTCCAACTCTTGACAACTCAGATTTCGTGCGTTTGTATATGTGTGTGCGTAAGGAGAAAAGTGCCTGGAATGTAGAGGAGAGACGCAACTCTCACCATTAAAATAGAGGTGTGGGCACATAGTGCGGAAGATAAAAAAAACACACAAAAAAAACCGCTGCATCATCCCTCCAAGCAGAGCGAAAGAGTGAGAGAAAGCAGGGATGAGAGGAAGAGAAGAGCAGAGAGAGAGAGTGCAGGCTGTCAGGGCCTGTCAGGGAAGCAGAGCTCCTGTCAGATCGACATGAGCCCAGCTGGCCCTTCGGTGGCCCGTGGTGTCACTGTCAGCAAGAGCGGGCTGGTGGTCTCGTCACCGTGGCAACTGACAGCTGGGATCCCGGGCCGAGCCGGAGCAGCTATCTGAATCCACTCACCTCCGCACAACGCAGCCACTTCATTATCAGCTCTCTCCATTTCTCTCCATCTCACCATTTTTCTACAACTACCTTAATTTTTTTTTTTTTTTGCCTCGTTCTTTTAGCGCTTGTGTTCTGGAATGTTCCAAACACTAACCAAATTTTTACCACATTTAAGTCATACTTCCCTTAAAAAAAGAATTATTTTAGAACAAGGATTAAAGGGATAGTTCACTCAGAAACGAAAGTTCTGAAATGACTCACTCTCATGCTGTTCCAAACCTTTAAAACCTCAGTTTATCTTCGGAACACAGATAGTTTTGAGAAAATCTGAGAGATTTCACACTCAAGGCCCAGAAAGGTAGTTACATCCTTTAAATAGACCATGTGACATCAGTGGTTCAAACTTAATTTTATGAAGCTACAAGAATATTTTTTATGCACAATAAACTTCATTCAATGATCACAAAAACTGTTTCTGTAGCTTCATAAAGTTATGGTTAAACCACAGATGAACACATGAACTGTTTTATAGTTGTCCTTCAGTGTGGTACCTCTGCTGCTGTCTATGCAGGGTCATAATTTCATCAAAAACGTCTTCATTTCTGTTCCATAGATGAACAAAGATCTTCAAATTTGATGTAATTAATGACAGAATTGTAATCTCTTTAAAATGCTTTTTAGGGGCATTGTATACAATTATTCTTAATGATTGCACAGTGACGACATCAGAAGGTTGGTAATCAGCTAATTGAAAAGAATTGACTGAAAAAAAAATAATATTGGACTTCTCCATTAATAATGCTGGAAATATTTTTCCGTTTCTTGCACAGACCAATCGTTTCTCTTCGTAAGACCTCAATGTATTGCATAAGACCTCTTGCGTTTTATAAAACACCAAGGTCCTCAGTTTCAGCTACAAATCTTCTTTACTATTCTACTCAATGAAAAAAGTCACCAGTTTCTGGTACGGGCTGAGAGTGCGTAATTTAACTGCAAATTTCATTAATGAGCGAAGCATACCTTTAAAAGTCACAAAACATTTATTTTGATGTCACAGCTTAGGTCAAGATTAGCACAGAGGAAAACTCTCTCCGATCAGCTCTCACGGGAACACGGTGGCAGGGACGGATGAAGCTTAAACTGCAGATGAAGTGTGTGTGGGATAAACAGAATGTTTGTGTGGAGTACGCTGGCAGTGAGGAGGTACGTGTGCTGAGCACAGGCCGGTGGCATGACGTCGGCCCCAAGGCGGCATGATGAACTGCAGCAATGTGGCTGCGACCCTCCTGTCCTTGCACGATCTCCCCGGTGTAATTAAAGCTCTTAAAGATGAGAAATCACTCACCTTTAATTAATCAATGCGCCTCGGATGGGCCTGACTCGAGGGAAACACCAGAGAGCTGGAAATAAATGGGTGTGGATGTGTTTAGGACTTAAAAAGCACGGACCACACATGCGCGCACATATAAACACGATTTCACTTTGGCAGCGTTTAGTCATTTTTATCCTTGTGGGCTCATAAGCATGCTAGGCTAATGCTAACACACTCACAGCCTCTCACACACATTTATCACACGCGCAGCCGCACACAGGTAGTTTCATTTAGCAGATGTTTGGCTCTGTTAATGACCCATTTGTGCACAGTGGATTCGGGATTATCTCTCACGCGCACACTAGCACTGAACATGTGGATCAAATTAGCGTAATCTCAGCCAGCAAATCCATGAAGGAATTAGGACTTTCTGCATCCTGATCACACTCAAATTCAGCCCATGGGCTCATTTGGTGACTAAACTTAAACATGTGGAGTGATTTTAGCTCCGTAATATCTATCTATTCAACTATCAAGCTTTTCTGATCGATGGATCCAAACATAGTATTTACATGAACGCATAATAAAGTAATCATTTATATGTCACAAGCAGTGTTGGGAGTAACGCGTTACAAAAGTATTACAGTAATAAATTGCTTTCTGCTGTAACGCAGTAGTGTAAGGCAGTACTTATCAAGTTTCAGTAATATATTACTCGGTAATGCTTGCATTACAAAACACTCTTATTCGAAATTTTAATTGTTCAAAAAACAGCAAGACACCACATTAATGTGTAAAAATGTATATATTAATGTGCCGCAAGTCAGCTCTAGTTTCTGTTCGTGGTCATTTATTATATATACAGTAATATATATACAATATTAATATATACAGTATGTGTAGAATGATTTATTTATTTGATTGATCTCACTCTCGCTGGGGTATGTGTGACGCGGTCAAGTGAAGGTGTATTTAGGGCAGGTTTTACAGAAGTGTCGCGAGGCTACTGGCCCAACAGTGGAAATGATTTCAGCCTCTGTGTTCCAGGTCCGAGGCTATTAGCTCCGCCCGGCTCGCACTGGACAGTGGTCCTTCTACCAAAACAGCTCATACTGTTTCAGCTATTAAAACAGTTCAGAGTTTTGTATAATGGCAAAATAATCATATTTCGTTTAGTGTTTTTTTTTAATTTAGAAAAACGCTTGGAGCATTTTTGTTTTGAAATATACGTTTTCGTTTTTTAAGTAACTTAAAAAAAAAAAATCAATTTATTTACTTTTATTTGTGTGTCCATGCGAAAAAAACAAACAAAAAAACCCCCACAAAAAACAGAACTCAGCGAAAAAAAGACATGAATTAAAAATGCTTTAAATGACCACTAACCAAATCAAAAACAAATCCTCTTTCATTATAATTTGAATCCATAAAGATAACGCTCTCTGTAGTTATTTAGGTGAAAGAAACTCAAACGTAATACAAGAGTCATGTAACACATTACAATTTTGCATCAGTAATATTGTAATGTAAGGCGTTACTTTTAAATAACAGTAACAAGTAATATATAATATATTACAGTTTGGAAGTAACGTGCACAACACTGGTCACAAGCTTCTGATCAGATTAAATCTTCCCAGCAAATGGTACAAAATCGCGTATACGATTTCAGGTTGTACGAATTAGCCTCCTCGTAAAATGTCCCCTTACAATCTGATCTGACTTGTTCATTATTTTATTTATGTACTTTTAGTTCTGATTGTGCTTCATGTCCAGTTGCGATCGTGTTATGTAAACTAATGTGTGTATAGGATCAGATAGGCTCAATTGTTCTTTTTTATTATTATTTTATTGTTATTTTATTATTATTTATTTGTGGCAGACAGTGTATTCCAATTAAATAAAAGATACGCTCTGTGTGCAACTCCGACCTGCTCTTTTACTGAAGTGAATAATTTTGACTCATCCTTTACTTTGTAAGACAAAAAATGGAAAGTGCTTGCAGTAATGTACGTGTACCTGACGTCAATGAGGAGATGAAGCACTGTGAAAATATGATAAAAATCGATTTCATATCCTGTAGATCAGAGGTAGCCAAATATCGCACTACATAGGGCCAAAAATCTTTTTTTTATTAATGACCATGACCATGTTGGACAACATTGAAATATATTAAAATAAAAAAATCTAATTGATGTATTTTCTAAATTTCAGTGGAGAAAAAAAATGCTTGGCAGTAGCTTTCTTTTTTCATAATCTTATAACGAGGCATAGCCCGTGGGAACTGGAATGGGCCTACATGCTTTAGGTCCGCAAGTCTATTTAAAACGTCAGGACACCAGAAATATTGATCTATTTTAACAGTTCCACCTTAGAAGGATGAATTAGACTTCATAGCTCAAATATTACACATTTCTGCTGTATAATACATGTAATAGATCTTTTTCTCTTTTTTAACCTGCCATTTTTTTGGGAATCTATGAGCATGGCCTGTTTTATCTTCCTTTGGGTTTGTAATGATGCTCAATTCCCAGAGGATGCATGAACAGATAGAATGCGCACCTTGAATGCAATGTAAGTCTTTGTGGATCAAAGCGTCCCCCAAATGAATAAAAGCAAACTAATATTTACTCGATGTCAAACATGAGGATAGCGAGAATGTGGTCTCTCTCTCTCACACACACACTGCATAGTCAAACACAGCTTTCATTGATCATTAGACGCTCAGCGCTATATCCTCCTATTATAACACCACACTTCATCAAAACGGCCAGCGCAATTAAAACCAGGTCGTGAGAAAAAAAACGGCCAGCGAAAAGAACTCTGAGGCACACATTGTCAGAAAAAAAACCCCACAGCCAAAGCCCTCTGTGTAGATGGCAGGCTGATTACTTTTCCCACAGAACACACATTCTGCAGACTTATTAGCTCTGCGCGTGTTTAATATGCGCCCTGCGGCCGAGCTGTGACGCTCTGGAGTTTACTAAAAGGGAAAAGAGTGCTCAGAATTAAAAACCAGCAAAATGAGGAAGGGAAAGGGAAAATTAAGAGCAGGGAAAAAAGATGACAGCGATCCAATGGCCTGATGGATAGACGCAACACAACTGTATCTAGTGCGGAAAGGGGATGCATGAATATTTTCAATTGACAGAGAGATGTCGTTGCAAGGCAGCTGGCAGGGCATTGCTCTTCTGTGACAGGGTACGGTGCCAGTATTATCTCTCTCTCCCATCTCTCCTGTGAGTGTCCCGTGATGGATCGCTCCCCCGCCCGGAACCGGCTGCTTTATTGCAGATGTTTAGCAGTCTATAATTGAAAATCCAAGGGGAAATTATTGTTCAATCTCTCTTGCCGAATACCGACGCTATTGATCGGCTCGCGAAGCAGCTGGAAGTATAAATGATCTAATCAGAGCACTCCGCATTGGTTATTCTGCATTTATTTCAACTTCAGCACAAGACAGAGATGTCCTATCAGAAATGCACTGCTGCTTTTCTGACCTGTTACAGTAGTTTGGGGGCTTTTGACTTTTGGCACAATGTCTGGTCCACAAACTTTTTTGTTTTTACATTATCTTGTTTGGGACATGTACGGTTATCACAGGGTAAACTTCTTTACGGGTACATGGGAGCACATTTTCCCTTTTTAATCAGCAAATGAATACAAAATACAGTAATTATGAAAAAGAATTGAAAAGTTGTAAAACAATATGAAAAAGTTTTATTATATGTATTATTATAAAATCTCAAGCAGTCAAAGTTGAGCTAATTTGCATGGTCCAGTTAGCCTCCGCAGGTAGATTCCGTAACTACAGCCTCTCTGTGTCTAAAACAAATTCAGAAAATGGACTGAAAGCACCTTGGGTGATCTTACACCTACATCTGAGGTAGCCTGTCCTACAGTTTTTGGGGAGATGGCAGCATTTCAAGGGTGGTGTGAAGCGCAACTCTTAGCATCAGCTGGAGAACAAGAAATGCTGACTTGATTAAATTCTCACTTCTTGCCCTCTCCGCCTCTGTCCTTGAGCCGGGACCGTTTTGAGGCAGTGAGATGCTTTCAGAGAACGATGGAGCATGCGTGTGAGTATGTCGGGGTGGTGTTAACAGGTTTATACTGGGAACAGGATTAGTGTGGCTGTGTGAATGGAGAGTGCGTTACATTAAGTGTAAAGCAGCCCTGGGGCGGAGGATGACTCCTGCGAGCTGCTCTTTCTCTGTTCCACAGTAAATCCCACATTGTGCTGCCTGATCCTGGCTCTCGACAACAGCGCTTCCCAGCACTCAACTCAGCACGGCATCCTTCTGATCCTCAACATGCACTATCCTACAGTCACAGCCTGTTGTCTTGGTCAGGACAACCAGAAATATTATTCCTGGACGTGGGAAGTTTGTAGTTATGTTACTTTTTCTTTTCTTTTCTTATGAATATACAGTATACATAAAAAAATGCATGCATGCATTATACATGTATTTCAGAAAAAAATGGTTATATATTAAATATATTTATATATACAGTATGTAATATGCTTGTAAATACAAACACACATGTATTGTTTAAACAAGAACCGTTTGGTTCTGGATTGTAGTTAAGACATTCTGTAGTCTGTTCATGATGAAATGCACCATTAGTGCACCAAAAGCCAGACTCAAACCTGCATTACCCACATGAGCCCCAAGGCTAACCACTGCACCAGAGCTCCAGAGAGATTAATGGCTTTCAGAATGGCTCTGGCTTTTTCTTCTTCCTTCTTTTCTCTCCTTTCTTCCCCCTTTCACTTTTTTATTGTCCACCCTTTATCTGCTGTGAAGTGCATTACACGAGTGTCTATTGATTTCTGTCAGTATAGTAAAGGAGTGGAACGCAGCGAGGGTAAACCTATTGCACTTCTCCTCTTTCTCCTCCATTGTGTGGCTTAATCTAACTCGGGTCTAATTATCTGCGTTAAAGAGCCGCCCGTACACAAGAAAGAAAAGACGCATCGTTTGCTTCTCAAAGCCATCCTGTAAAGGCAGGCCGTTTCATTTCATCTACCCCACTTTACCCCCTTCCCTCCAGTCTGCATGCACGGCTCTGGCTTTTACTCGTAAACGAGTATTAAATTGCGATACGTTAGACAGGAGGCAACGCCCCTGGAGCCGGTCAGCAGGGTTCATCTGCATCTCCTGAATATGCAAGACATTTGCTAATGTATGCAAATGGGATGGAAAAAATGTGGTTAATTGGTGGTGGATGGATGGCGATGCCGATCAAAGGCACCATGGGGTCTGCTGGGCATTTTAACACCGCTTGCACTGAGTCAAGACAGTTCCAGCTAAACTCCAACCAGCGGAGGTCGTTTTTATCCATTTCTCTGTGGATGCTTTATTATGTTAGCTGGGTTCATGTGAAATTCACACTTTTTACACTAGTTGTGAGGGGAAGAACTTGTGGGAATGAACTGGAGTAAGGTAAAATGTTTAACTCAGATGTGTGAACCAAACTGTCTGTGTAGCTGAAAGCATTATAAAGTGAACTAATATTATTCATTAATAAGCAAGAGAGGGGTAGGGAATATGTAGAATTTTAAGGGTAATGATTTTTAAAATCTTGCAGAACTTTTGCAGCCAATTTTTTTTATTTTATTTAATTATTAAACTTAGGTCCAGGGATCTCATGAAGGCGGTGGGGGTGGGGTGGGGTTTGGGGGGATTAAAAAATATATATAAAAATTGCAGATAGATTTTTGCTGGTTTCTAAGTTAAATGTAAACATATGAATGTTAATTGATAATAATAACAATAATTGACATATTTACAAACAGTGAGATCAATTATTTTCTATTGGCAAAGTGAAAAATATAATGAAGTGTTTTTCTTTGAACACGTTGTACATGGCAATATAAATAGTGCATTATTTATTATTAATTTCAGAATCTTTCCAATTATTTATTTTAGGCATGTTTTCCTAAAAATATAACTCTGGATTTTTTTTTTATGATCTAAATTGGCCATGCATAAAAATATTAACTGCATGATTTCATTTTATTGAGGGAATCATCATATTTGGGGGGAGGGGTCTTGTTTATTGCAACCCCTGGTGTAGCTGGCCTGATTTAAACTAAGGCACATATATAAACATGTTCTGACCTGCTCTATAGTCCACTAATTACTGCAGGAAATATTGCCTTTGTACTTCTTCCTTCTCCTCCAACTGCTTAATAACAGTAACCTAATTAATATCGCCCAAGGCCAGATGGAGTTTATAGACCACTGAACGAAGAGGAAAGTAGATTTTAAGGGTCATTTCTCTGTGGAGCTCCTACCAATATCTCCATGAGCGATTCTGGCTGCATTTTTGATCAGATTGTTAGTTTCACTGTGGATCTTTAGAATCTGAAAGAACATATTACACCTTATGGCTCCGGCTGCTCTGGGGTAAGATTCATGCCTCATCGATCCATCGGGAGAGAAATAAGACTCAGCAAATGAAAAATAAAGTTGTGATAAATAAAGAAACCATCTGTGAGTTTATGAGGCAGAAGTGGACTGCAGGTATGGTTACGGCTGAAGGAGGAAACAATGTGAATGGCAGCTACTCGGGTCTCTCAATTAAACGCGGAGGCTGGGAAGGTCAGTATCTCTCGTCTCGGGAAGAGCACTGTCTTATTAAGACTACTTCAGATTGAGTGAGAGTGAGAACAGATTGAGAAAATGAAAGGGGGTTGAGGGATGGAGGATTGCCTCGTTGTTGAGCGAGTGGACACTGAGGGTGAAAATGAACCAAGAGAGTGGGAGAATCATTTTGCTGTCCCTGGTGTATGTTGACTGAAGGAAGGAGAAGGAATGGAAGGAGGAGAAGGCTGTAATTTCGGCTCTGTTAGATGTGCCTTTGGGAAAATCAGCCCGGGCCTACGGAAGCCCTGCAGGCCCATAAATCACCTGACGAGCTCCAGGCTCCCAGGAACCCAGTGGTGGTGACCCCGTGCACCGCCTCTTCCCTCACTTTATCCCAGTTCTCCTTCATTTCTAAGATTTGGGTGCAGTTCATGCTTGTGTAATTCCACTTTTCTCTCACTATTTGTAATATCGTTTAAGCCTTTGCTTGTGCAGATGATATAGGAATATTTATTCCATTGCATAGAATATCTAATAAGCAGTCGACATTTACAATCGGCTTCCGTATGCATCCTGTTTTTATTTTCATACTGGTATTTTCTTTTGGGTACATCGTGCAAATTCCTGGTAAAAGAGATGTAGCAGGTCAGCAGCAAAGTTGAGGTTGTATGAACCTTGAGTGTATATACTAATGATTTAATTCATGAGTCCTTAGCCGTAAGTATCAGCTGGAAACACATCTCTTCCACCTTTATTTGACCCTCCTGCAAACTCCTGCAATCTCTATTTCTACTTTTATTCTTTAAAAAAAAAAAAAGAAGCTTTTTTAGACTTTATTTTTAATTACTAACTGCTTTATATATATATATATATATATATATATATATATATATGTATGTATATAAAACACTAGCTTCTCTGTTAATGTTCTATTATATATATTATATTATATTATTATATAATTCAAAAATGTCTTGATATGTGTACTGCGTTAAGCAATTTTGTTGATTTTGATTGCATCCATTGTCCTCATGTGTAAGTTGCTTTGGATAACAGTGTCTGCTAAATGTCTAAATATAAGTATTAATGTGTAAAGGTGTAAAGTCATATAAATACGTATGCATTTCTGTCCCAATTCAAACAATAAACAAATTTATGAAGTCACATTGTGAGTATTAATTTACAGCAATATTGGGAAATAGTTGAAATTGCAAGATATACTAAGATTGTGAGAAATTCTTTTACAATTGCAACTTCATTTCTTTGAACTGGGAGTTATATTTCGCAAGGTTTTACTTCATGCAAACATAACACTTCAATCAAACTGATGCTGTTCATTAATCCCAATGAACATGCATTGTTCCCGGTCTTACCAAATGAACTCCATACGCTTGAAAACCAGCGGTATCTTCATTCCAGGGTGAGGAACATGATGGCCACCAACACAAACCTAGTTCTGTCACAACTGGATGTTCATCATGACACAGAATAAACATCCAATATATCCATAAACATTTAACGCAAGTAAATCCACACAGTGCCCCATAACAAGCCTGCTGCATGAGCCCATCATTTGTTCTGTGCATTAAGGAAAGGCCAATGCACAGAATGCATGAAGTGATGCATGAAGCCGCTAGCTCTTTATTGTCTGGTTTTGACAGTACTTTTGTATATATGTGATGTGACTCCCACCAGAATACCACTGATCATGTTTGAATATATAGCGTTGTGTCCTTTGATACCCTTGTGTCATTGATCAGTCCCGCTATAATTGTTGCTTCCTGAGGTTACCAGACCCCTCCCCCTCCCCGAGGACTAAAGAAAGGCCCGTGCCTGCTCTCCGGAGTCTGATTGTGAAAGCAGTCCACAGTTGAATATTTTCAGCAATCGTCTCCAGTGGATTTCATAAAGCAACTCCTTCAGTTCCCCCACACTTTGAGCGGAGGTCCAGGGAGAGTCATCGTGACTGCGGAGAGGGGAATAATTGTTTCTGTGCTTGAATGGGGTGACATCTCAACTTCTTCCTTCCGCACTTTTTCTTCTCTCTCCTGTATTGCTCGCACATTTCATCGTAGCTCCCTGGTGCATTGTATCTCTGCTTTTTTCCCCCTCTCTTTTCATTCTTGATATTAATGGTCTTGAACAACGCATTTAGTCCGACAATTTCCGTGAAAGATTTTCGCAGAGTTCCAACACGCTGTTGCTGCAATATTGCGATGTTATTTTGTTCTTCCTGTCTGGTTCCTGTCGGTGTTTGCATATCTGATGTCTGTTGTATATAAACAGAACAAACTGTGAACGGCAGGCGAGTTTTTATTAGGTTTTGCTTCCTGAGTAAAAGATGGTTGTTTACAAGGTTATATCTGCTCGGAGTTTACAAGAGTTGAGGTCAGGGGAAAGTATATCTGCTTTATGCAGTGGAACATATGTTTGTGTGTGTGCATACACACATGCATATACACGTGCATGCATAAGTGATTTATATTCAAAGACGGGATATTTTTTTTCTGATTGCTGTTTTGTTTTTGTTTTTCTGAGCATAAATAAGATAAATATGATACATTTTTTACATTATTTACAGAAAACACTCTAAAATGTCTTTCAGTGTAACAGTTTCATCAGGCATATTTACAAAAAAACTCATTTCTTTCACCTAAAATATTAATTCGTTTAAATTTAACTTTTTTTTTTATTTGACACTGCGCTAGGTTTTGAATATTTGTCAGTAAGAATGTTTAACTAATTTAAAACGCAGCACGATTTTATATGCTCCCTTATTTTTTTATGTTTAAATATGTACAAATCCGAATAAGCATGTTGTTTGAATTTTTACATAAATATCGTGTTATGCTGAATGACAACATTATTTCAAACAAATTTCAACATTTTATCCTTTAAAAACTGTGCTTTTTATGGACATAAAACCATGACCCATGTACTCACACGCACACACTCACACGTAGAGTCAAAAATTCTCCAAAATTGCTAACACCAAAATATAGTGTCAATTTTCCACCACATTTCTTTCTACTTCGCCGACCTCCATCCATAACTTCTTTGAAATTGCGTTTTTTTAGCCTGTCTGTCCTCCACTTCATGGCAGGATTTTAATTGTGAATCTTGGGGCCGGTAGCAGAGTCCCCAGTCTCATTTTAGCAGCGCCTGAGACACTAGATGGGACTTAACTGGCCCTGAACAAGCAGAGGTCAAGTCCTCCGAGGTCCACATCTACACTAGAGAGAGTGAGCTTGTTATTTTAGAACTGCAGCCCATTTTGATCTGTGAAGACCTTAAGAAATTAATTAAGCTAATGCTGGGAAATAAAAGTTGTAGTCCAAAGTCAGCAGGAGGGCCTCTTCTTTGTGCTTCTGTTATGGAGGACATTTATAGGTCTGTATGGAAAAGAATATTGATTTCATAAAAGGTCACTCAAAGCAAAGGGAGAAAGAGGGTGATTACAGATGAATATATCTCTCCAGCACACATTCATAGGGGACTGTTTTGTACGTCGCTGCTACAACAGTCAATACAGCATCTTCATAAGAGGCACTCAGCAAGAACTTTGAGATATTGCTCTTCTATACAGTCCTTCAATTGAAATCAATAAATCTGTACTTTTATAGGTAATTTATTGGAGGCTGGTTCTCCATATTTTATAGGTGATTGAATCTACTACAGTAAAAACTATTGGCATGGATTTCTGGATGGGAACCACCCACCAGTATTAAAACAGCCAAGTGCAGTTCTTGTGCCATTGTGGAGACCTTTTTTCATGCATCTATAATTTGCCCAAAAATACATTAAATAAACCTTATTATGCAAAAAATCACACCGACATGCATTTGAGAATGGCTTGATTTCAGAAGGGGATTACGGGTGGATCTTTATCACTGTAGGGTGGTTGTGTACACACACTCCCAACACACATTTCAGCCCAAACAGCTTGAAAAAGTACATGTGGCACTGGATGACCCCTTTTAAGATTTTCTGACCCTGAGACTCAACTATTTTCTGCAATTCTCCAGCTGTGATCCTTGAAGAGTCTTTAACCACTCAAACTCTACTCCTCACCATGTATTAGGATGATATATAGACACACGTCCTCTTCTAGGCAGCTTCCTAACATTTTTTGTTGATTGGAAATTCTTCATTATTTCCCTGATGGTGGAAATGGTCATTTTTACTGCTTTAGCTCTTTTCTTAAAGTCACTTCACTAATTGGTAAGGCTCAAGTATCTTTTGCTGTGCATCATAAATATAAAATTTGTTTTTTCATTGCGTTGACGATTAAGAGAATTTGGGCTTTGTTTTCCCTACTATATATATTTTTGTGAAACAATAAACCATGGCTGGATAATTTAATGTCCATAATCACCCTTGAGTGCTCAAAATTGTGAAATATATGAATGGAAATATATTCACAGATATTTTACTCATAAAAAATTCTAGGGGTACCAATAATTGTGGTCAACAAGTATTGGAGAAAAACATTTATTTAATCACAATTTCTCCCTGTTTTCAATTGTTCAATGATAGGTTAGAATTTTGTAAAAAAATAAATAAATTTTAGAATGAAAGATCAAAATGATAAACAATGCAGATTCATTTTCACAGCCACCTTTTCTCAGATTTACCAAGGGTGCCAATATTAGTGGAGGGCACTAATATCGTTATATGTATATATTGTTACACCACTAATATAGATATATATGGGTGTAACAATATGCGTATTCGCATTGAACCGTTTGGTACGAGGCTTTCGGGTTGGTACGCTTTACAAACCAAACGATTCAGACTAATACTTTTATAATTGAAAAAGAAAAAAAAAGAGAATGAAGTATGCAAAATATCATGTTTTCTAGGGATGCAACGGTTTAGGAGTGATCCGTTCAGTCCCAGACATAGGTTAAGTTTACGGGGCTGTCACATGATAAACAAACGACTCAAAAAACCTGAAGCCTCGAGAGACGAACGAATCAATTCTGTTTCTAGCTCAGGCTGCATAGGTTAACATTTCAGCAGCAAAATTATTCCAGAACTTTACGACGCGAGTAAGAGTGAAGCTGAAATAGACTTGAGACAAGTTTTTGTTTACATTTGAAATGACCTGTTATAATAGGTCAAGACAGGCATTCCTGAAGTGTGTGCGTCAAACAATTATCCTGACTGGTTGGCGCACTTTTACCATGTTTACATTTGACATTATTTCATAATTATGAGTAGTTTAAAGTGTTAGATGGTTTATTTAACCCGATTATACTTTTATGTTAGTTTTAATAAATAAAAATGTGAAAAAATAAAGTAAAAGTACTTTTTTTTAAGTAAAGTACTTTTTTTGCTGTATCAAAAACATACCGAACCATGACACCACTGTATCGTATCGAACCGAACCGAACGTGGTTTTTGTGAACCGCTACACCCCTAATATAAACATATATATTTACAGAATTAGTTAAATATATTAACGAAATATACTTGGTTACATGACATTTAATGGAATTAGAGTCATCAAATAGGCACTCAAAGTTTCTTACATTAAAATAGAGCGTACTTTTCTAAAACCTTCATTTCCTTTCATTTTCTTTTATAATGGACACTCTTTATGTCATTGACTCAATAAGTGAACACGGAAGAGCATATCTTTCTCAGAAACAACTCTCTGTGATTAAGTGGTAGAAAGTTACGCTGCTTAACCCTTTAATCCAGAGGAGTCCATTTCGGACCCAGTTGGGTTTTGTGGCCAGGGGCTTAAAAAGCTGCCCTGGCATCCACTCTGGCTCATTGTCCACATCTGTCTGGCAGGAAGTGACATTGAGCAGCCGGCCAGCTCAGAATAATTGAGTCTGGACTGTTCTAGCCCACCCACTTGATGGATAGTCCATCCGCAAATAAAACACAGGCGGTTCCACTGGTTAAATTTGAATGAGTAAAATGTTTCCCTCTGTGCCATTTTTAGGAAGTGCTTTTGGACACGCAGTGTTTTTTATCATCCAAATAGCACATTTGGACAGAAGGATGTTTACACAGTGAACCCCCACCAACCGTTAATCAGTGCACTGACTATGTTTAATCCTTAAAGAAGGTTCTCTCCATCTAAAATTAAACATGATCTGAGATCTAAAGTTTCTCTCTCTCTTTCATTTCTCTTGCTCATCCTTTCTTTCCTCCTTTTTCAAGCCGGTAATCGATCGGTGCTTAAGCTCCAGAGAGATAATCAGTTTGTCAAATCGGTGAAAGGGGCTCCATCAATCGCTGGGTTGTGTATTGTGTACCTGTGCTTTCACCACAGCTGGGGCTTTGTCAGTTGAAACGTGTTTTGGAAATCTATTAAAGCGTCTCTCTCTGTGTCATTGAGCCGGTGGAAGGAGTAAAGGGACAGTGTCCCTCAGGTGTCCAGGCGAAGAATGAGCGAGCAAGAGGTGAAGATTGATTTTATTAAGGGGAGCTTGTTTTACTAGCGTGGGGTCTTCCTTTTCCCGAGGTCCCAGGGTGCTTGTGGGTCTTGTATTCCCAGGGAGCGGTTTGTCCTTGTGCTAGGTTTTATTATTATTTTAAAAAAGCATCCAAAGACTCCAAAGCACCAATTTTAAAATAGCATGTGATGTGACTTTCTAAAACTTTGAAACTTTTTTTTTAAGTAAAAATAAAACTACTTATATTCAGTGTGTAACAGACTGTTATTACTTTTACCACATGATATTTGTAGAGGCATTAGTTTAAAACTTTTTGGTATTAAACTAAAATGAATATAATAAGTCAGTTTCTGAGTCTCAAACTAGATCTTTAGAAGTGTTTTTCTTTTTCCTTTTCTTTTTTTTTTTTGGTGGACACTCTCCAGCGATCTCCTTTTTTTCCCTTCTAATTGCGGTGATGCAGAGGTAGTGACTCTTGACTGATATTGTCACTTTACTTGTCTTTCTTGCTATCTTTTTCTCTTGCCTCCTCTTAACCCACTCTGTCTTTATATATCATTCCTCCCTCTTTCCCTCTGAAAGAAAAAGGCGACAAGAAGTTTGTCAATGTCTGCTGAGAGCCAGAGAGTCGTAGTGTGAGGGTGTGAATAAAGATTGTGTGAGCGAAGGAGGAGAAAAACAGACAGGGGGGGGAACAATCGTGGGTTATTCATGACACCATTATCCTGGGCTAAGTGACAGGAATTGCACAGACAGCAGGGTGTGTATGCTTTGATTAATGGAAAGAATGAGTGAATGTGACAGGACAGGTGACCAACCACGGGACGCACTCTCCGATGACACTTTTAACAGCTGCCTCGCTCGGCATTCTGGGATACTTCCTGTCACCGGTGCCAGGGAAATTGAGCCATTCGAGTGGGTTTTACTCAAAATGTTCCCCTTGTGACTTGCCAAGCTTTGCTCAAGCTCGAAAGCTGGAGTCCCCATTGATTTGCATGGAAATGTAATTGTGTGGAAAAGAGCAGCACTTCCATTCTGTAAATGTTGTTCTTTTTTGTTCCTCTGAAGAATGAAAATCATCAAGTGTGAAAAGTTATGTAACCTGTTCGGCAATATAGGAACATTGTGTAGGCCACAAAGAGTGACAGGAAGAGATGGATAAGACGGTTCCCTCTGGTTGAGGATTTCACCGTAGGACAGGTCATCAGCCAATTAAACCTCCGCCTGCTTCCTCCACCGTCCCCGCCTTTCTTCCACACATTGCTCCATTTTAATCAGAGCGCACAACTCTTTCTCCCACACACTCTCGCCCTGTCTGTCTCCGCAGTTTCATTCCTTTCCTCATTTCCAAACACGGCACAATTCAAATGCAAATGCCAGAGCCCAATTACGCATTTGTGTGTGTTTAAGTCTGTATCAGTCCCAGGGAGATTTCATTTGCTCAGCACATTGTGGCAGGCTGGACGGGACTACTCGCTCACGATTCCTCCTCTGCTCCTGATGATCAAATCGAATTAGCTTTAGAACACCTGTGCTCTTTTAAACCTACAATTATTGAAACGGAAAATCACTATTAGTATAGTATTTGCCGCTCAACATTCAACAAAAATCAAACAACGAGAAAAACATTTGGAAAGCTCCTGCCACTGTGATTAACAATAACTGCCGTTTCTTACTGTAAAGCATTTCTTATTGATGCATTAGAATAAAACCTCATCAATTATGGTATTTTGTTAGAAAGCTACGGTCTGGGTAAAACACAATATTTAAATGCTCATTCATTTTTTTTCTCAACTGACTATGAATCTACTTGGAGGTTTTCTGCCTATGTGGTCAGATAAGTCAAGCTGTTGTACAATTAGTAAAATGTTCTCTTTCTCATGCTTCGCTACGCATCGTGTATGCCAGCTCAGTCTGTCTCTAAGCTACTAACCCATTGAAGCACATGTGCGATGCACTTATTTAGCAGAACAAGGCTTAGCAGAGCCTTCATTAAGTGAGAGACCAATTGAGTGGTCCAATTATCGTGCACAATGCGCTTATTTGTGTAATGATAATCTCAAAAAAGGATGACTCTCAGCTCTCTGTTGAAGCTGTGCAAGGTTCTGGGTTGTTTGGAGTTAAACTGAAGGTCAGAGTGGGACACAGAAAGATCCGAAAAGTTTGGTGTGCCTCAAGTCTCTGTCCTAGGGCCATTTTTGTTTTGTGGTTGCACTAATAAAACCTGGTTCCGAAGGGAGGAGCTATAGTGCTGCATGGGCTCTTCTGCGTCTGACTTTGATGTATAGCTCATTTTGGCTCTTGGCTACCAATCCGTGATGGATGGCTGTGATGGTGATGTTTTGTCCGGCCTCTCTAGTCCTCCTTACTCGGAGCTGTTGGAAATTCATCACTGTCCAGTAACATTTGCTGACCCCTGATAGATAGTTCCCAGATGGTCACGCCAAACCACAAACACCACACACACAATCCTTTTCATTGCGCTAAACAACTGCATTACTACATTACACTTCAGGTTACGCGTTGTTGAAGTATCACAAAAGGTCAACCGTTCCCTATTTAGAAGCCCCAGCAGTCTCTGATGCGTAAAATGTAATGCCTCGGGGTGAGACACCATGCTGAATGAAAGGATCCACTGTCCCTCCCTGGCTTTTAAAAAACTCCCACGTGGGTCAGCACAGTTGACACTTCCGTGCTTATTGGTGAGCCTGTTGGACTGTCTGCAGAAAAAGAGATGTTTGAGGAGTTACAGTAAAGCGTGGACGGATGCAATATTCATGGGTCTCAGGGTAGCCTGGCAGAACGTTATTGCCCTAAATAGTAACAGGAAACTGAGGAGTAGACGGTTAAACTCGACTGGATTTCCACTTCACAAGTTAAACGATTCTCTCTGGACATCCGCACACACCCTTTTCACCTTAAATCCTCTTTCACACTTGCTCACTTTCTCCATCTCCTTTACCAGGTCTGCAGTTCCCTTTGAAAACAACAAGCATGCAGCAAATCCTTCAGTTTTTGGAAGTCGGAATAATCAGATCCTTTTCTTGAGTGTCTTGAGTGGTCAGGATAATAATGCTGTCAGGGAATTGCTATTAAAATAGATTTCAGTATGAACTGGATATATATGTTTAATGTCTGAAGCAGTTTATTACCAAACCTGCAACTAGGTGGGCCACACCTCACAGTGAAATATGCAGGCAAACGCTGGGATAACTGGCTGGCTGAGAGAAAGAACCACCAAAGCGAAGCCAGCACAGTTAATTAAGATGTCTGTTCAGCACAAATTAACTTTTGTAATTTTGCCAAGGCATTATGGGAATGTTTCTGTTTTACAAGGATTTCCGTATGGATTTTATTGATCATGAATGCATTTACCAGAATGGTTTAAGACGTGCATAAACCTACAATAATAAAAGCATATGCTTGCCAGTGCCACACACTGTAAACAATTTTAGTGGCACTGCCTTTCCGGGCACTGCACTAATATAAGCGTTAGGCCAGAAGTATCATTTAGGCAAATTGAGGACTAATTTGTACAAAATAAATAAAAAGTGTCAAGTTCTTGAAAATGTACTGCTAGTATTTTCTTTATTTTAAGTTGAAATTTAGCCTCTAAAAATAATAAGCCTTAAAGAATAATTTTCATTACACCTTCACCACATGTCAGTATATACATCCTTTTTTTTTTTAATTTGATTGATGTGGTGGACACAATTTTTTTTGTTTCTAAGAAATTCCGAATGTCAACTACTCAACATTTTATTTTCAGAATTTCGTTCTTTGGATGAGACATTGTATGATTATGATGTCAGGAGTCGCACCACCTGTTTACGACCTTTGCCTAAAAGTCATTCTGTAAATAAATTGCATTTTTTAGGACATAGTTTCAAATAAACTGGATTAAGAAAGAAGCAGTGTCCCTCAAAATCATCTGTTTTAAACGGTTGCACCTTTGTAAAGGCATATTGTCATGAAAGAGAAAGCTGGCCATGGAAAGCAGTTTACACTAATGTACAAGGACACACTGATAACAAAGCATTGTTGTTTTGAATTCTGAATAGCATTCTCATGGTTTGGACCATGATGAGGCGTGAAATGGAACTGGAAGTATTTGTGGCCTTAGTCTTCTCCTACAGGTGCTATGCCAGCTTCTGCGACATTTAATTTACCACTTATAGCTTTTCACTGGAAAGTTGGCCCTGCCTCTTTGGGTATGTGTTCATCTGTACCATTGATTTTTTTTTTTTTTTTTTTACTGAACAGGAGACAGAGAGAGAGAGGGAGCACTTGCTCTGAGGGATTTCTTCTGACGCCCCGTCTCACTGCTCCATCAATACCTCGAAGGTGCCACAGACAGATCCTTTTCGCACTTTTTTGCTCTCTCTCTCTCAGTCTTTCACACGCCACGTGAATATTGTCACATCGATAGCATTCGGTAACAGCCAAGACTGGCGCCACCTTTTTATCGAAGAATGTCCCATGCCAGAAATAAAGAAAAATCACTACCTGAGAAACTCTGTCTTGCCAAATGCCACAAGGTTTGATTATCGCACACCCAAAAAACACAACACTGTATTTTTGGTTTCTAGATAATGGTTTATCGATTTCCAGCTGGTTTCCATGAATAATTACAGCATTGTTCTGTCTTATCGAATAATAGATTTGTATTATTTTGAATTCTGCACAAAATTTGCAAGTGTAACTTTGATCTGTATGAACAATCTAGGCTTTACTATATGTTGTTGTTTTTTCTTCTGTAATGTGGTACATTGTTGATCTGTTAATCAAGTTACTAAGTTGCCTTAGAACGTTACTGAAACAAACTACCAGGTCTAATGGCGTTAGCATACCTTGCTGCACTTTTTAGTGAGCCACGGAATGCGTAGCAACAAGTACATATCACTGCAGATTCAAAAAGAAATGAACTCTGAAACCTTTTATTCCTTTTTACACACATTTACAGAGTTTCCATTAATTAAGCATATTTCCACACAATTACTTGAAATGACTGTTTTTACCAGTAATTAAAAAACATTTGTAAACAAATAAATGCCGCTTTAAATGTAAAACCTAGTAAAAAAGTAGACCACAACCACCTTTGAGCACTGGTGTGTTTTATTGTTTTGGATTCATATAAATCACACTCAACACATTGTGTACAGCTAACACACAGCTAATGCTAGGCTAGCACAATGGGGCAAAATACTTCTCTATGAATTTCACAGCCGATAACAAGTTCTTGGAGAACATAGACCTTCCAGAAGAAAATGTGTTTACATGTGTTGACATGACACATCAGTCGCCTGTAGACTGGTCACATCCAGGCATTTCTTTGAACATACTGAAAGCAATTAGCCTGAGAGCATAGAATGACTTCTTGCAGGAAAGGGTCTTTGCACTCTTTTGTGTAAAGCTCATTTCTCTCAGCCTGGAATGGAAAGGCCACTGGAAGTTCTTTCCCTGAACACTTACGTAACCTCGTATGACTGTATTAACCTGTGAACTGTGCAAAGAGCAGGAATTTGTTATCTCGAGCGCTAATCATAACACTCTCTTCCTCTTGCTTACAGAACAGTGCTCTGAAGAAACTCTCTATTCCTCTAGATCCTTTAGATCTTGATCACTGTCGGTGGTGTTGCCCCATGGCCAGGCTTTCAGTCAGTGTGTGCATGTGTGGCTGTTTGTCATGGGTCTAAAATGCATTTTCTTTCATAACACTGTACATTTCGGGCCCCTCTCTCTCCAAACAAAAGCCGCTCAGATTATTTTTGTATAGACGTAAGAGGGGAGCCCACTCCCAAGACCAGGAAACCCAATGGAGTCCCCGCCGGAACACTGCTGATAACATTCACTGAGAACAACACTTTGATTCATAAGACTGATTAGAGATAAATGGCTGTTGTTTTCGCAAGACTTTTACTTTGTGCTTATGCACACACATATGTGAAAACGTACATATACATTTATTGAATGTTCTTTATGCACTTTGTCCTGCCTGTTTGATCAAACGATGGAATAAAGAGGTGTTTGGGGGATCGTGTGCATTATTCTCTTCACAGTTCTCTTTGGTTCTGTTTTTGCTACAGGTATAACACACTTTACACAGATAATGTACTTTAGATGTGTAACGCCTACTACTGTATTGATTATCAGCAATCGCGCAAAAACCTTTCTCTGTGATGGGTGTCCCCTTAATGAACTCTTCAAGAAGGACACAGAAAGCAGAGCTGATCTTGTACCAAACCCAAAAAAGATTCCACAGAGATTAGTTGGGAGTGTAATGGAGCAGGTGGAATGGAAGCTATGGATCCAGTCCATAATGGCCATAATGAATGCATACATCACACCCTCTTCTCCTTGCGTATGCTCAGTTCTCCAGCCAGTCGTCAACCCCAAGACCTCTAATGTACCAAATGCAATTTTCAGGATGACGGAATGCCTTCTCAGTCTATAAGTGGTAAAATGTTTGGCGATGCAAAAACGGCTGTTTAGATGACCCTACTGAAAGGGTGAGGAACATCAAGTCGTTTCAGTAGATGAGCAAGATATATTTTCATGAAGGATCATGGAGACAAACAAACACCACTGTGTCTGTTACTAGAGACTGGATGATAAATAAACTAGAAGAGACCAGACGAACAATTGAAGTAGAACGCAAGGAAATGGTTTAAAAGCTCGGGGACGTGAAGTGACTTTTTTGTTATAAGACTCATTAATCCTAAAGGTCTGAGAGGAAATAAGAGTGATGGTGCCACAGCAGGAGGTCATGCTAATGCAGCTGGCTTGTCCTGAGGGCCACCTGCTGCCAGGACTCTGTGTGTGTGTCCCTGCTGTTACTTCTAGTAGTGCATAAAAATATTCACAGGTGCACGTGGGTGTCTAAATGTGGAAGTAACTAAATGACAAAGTAGATGAGGGTATAGCGGATTGCAGCATGTGCGCAAATAATGCTATGACAGTTTAAGTTTAAGTGTGTGTCTCAGACTCTGACTTAAGTGTTTGACTGTTATTGCTCAGTTCAAAGACAGAATGAGGAGCTACTCATTGAAAAATGTTTTTTTATTATTATTATTATTGTTTCTGAAACAATCTGAAAATTGTTTTTGAAAAGAAAAGAAAATATGCATGATAAAATATTAAGTGTGAAATTGTTAAAAAAAAAAAAAAAGGTATGTGTGTATAATTAGCTAGAAGCAATATTTCACAATATGTCACTGTTTTGAAGGAAAAGAAAAGAAAAAGAATATAATAGCGTATGTCAAATTGTTCAAAATCATTGATATTAAATAAGTTCAATAAAATAGTGTCAAATTTGCTGGAAAAATAATTTTGCAATGTACCTGACTTTTTCATTGTAAATTTCATAATTTATGTTTTATTCCTTAATAATGAATATGCAATTTTGCTAATAAGTAAATATACGTGTAAGGTGTTTGAGTGTGCAATTAGTTTGATTTCAAAATGTTTCGTTAAAATATTGTATTTTTTTCATATTTGCAATCTGCGTGATTGTAATATACAGTAATAGTAATATAGATTATGTAAATAATTACAGTAGTAGGGGTCCCATAATTCCCATAACTCCCACCACAGTGCTTACAAATTCATACCAGCTGACAAATTCCTAACAGTTTATCATTTCTACCAGTATATCGCCTACCGCTATTCTAGGTACTTGTTTTTCTCCTCCCACACTCTACACAGATGACAACACTTTTAGCATCTCCTGCCCCACAAACGCCATCCTCCACACTCACCTATAACAGCTGAGCTCAGTGCTTAGAAACGGAGGTCTTTGATCCGGCCCTGAAAGTGTCTAGTGCCGTGTACTGGGGAAGATAAGTTGAACCAGGTGAGCGGGAGAGATAGCAACTGCCGTCATCGCAGTCTTTCCGACTCAGACGGCCACAATAACTCTGCCGCTTATTCTGTTGCGTAATCAGCCAACCACTGATGCAAATAAAAAACAGCCAGGTTAAGAACAGCAAGCAATTGCATTTTATTTAATGGCAAGACAGTTTCACTCTTGTATGTGAAAGAGTGAAGTCTAAAGTAGTTTGAATGTAGGGATACATTTTTTTCGTTCCTTATCATGGGACCTGACTGTTTCAAACTGCACTCTTGGCAATGCTAATATTTATCTAACGTTTGCAGTAATAGTGCAATGACGTCAGATACCTTTTTTTCCCACTGTACAATTTCAAAATCCCATGAGGCTTGGAAATTCTGCGATCATAAGGTAACAACTTTTAATTAGCTAAGAGATTGTCTGCTATCATTTGTAGTGTGATATACTAAAATGCTAAATATTGAATGAAGACATTTTTTTATATCTCTGTACTTCAGAACACCCGAGTTTCAAAGTTGTTGAATAATTTCTGATAGAAATGTAGAGTTTTTGATGCGCCATGCGTTTAAAGTCGTACGGCAATAGGGTGTAGTTTTATTTTACTGCAGAGCCTTATGGGAAAGAGACTTTGAAGCTCGACTGGTTTTCAGTGTGTTTCTCTGATGCTGTACCATTCCAGAGCTCGAGAGAAGCCTGTTTTATGCTTTAACTTCTCTTGAAGGATTTTGCTGATGATGGCAAAGAAGGGAGGTGGGGAGTTTGGAAAAGCACAACTGGACTTCTGGAGAGAAGACGGAGTGTTTTGAGAGGCTGTTGCGTAATGGGAATTGGCTGCATGCTGGTGATAAGGAGAGGGTCAGTTATGTAAGAAGGTCACTGTATGTGTGGAGGTTCTAATTAGAAAAAGAAAAAGTGTCACTCTGGCAAACTATCTCTGTGCTGTATGTTTAGCCCTTCCACACAGGTCGCAGTAATTTCAGGAACGGACGATTTACGGGGGAAAACGTTCTTATAAAGTGCTTTATACTCTGAAAACTTACGGACCAAAATAGCATATTGACCTCAGGGGCTATGTGACATCATATCCTGCAATGAAACTACAATTTACATTTCCTGCTATCTTTTGAGAATTCCTTTGTTCTTTTTTAACTCAGTCTCCGGTTGTTAAGAACACCGAATGATACAATGGGCTTATGGGTAATGTGCATTTCATGGAGGGCTGCTCATGCTGAAAACCCATCCCGTTAACAGTGGCTGCTCTTGGGGAAACTGCTTTATCGAGTGCCTGATGAGCGCTGACTAGGAATGGACAGAATGCTGGTTTATGATTGGCCACTGCAGGCCTTTTGAAGCGATCATGGTGGCACGCTTGATTGGCTAATTGCTCTCTCTTGACTGTGTGTGCAACCTCAATCCTTTTGACTGTATCTTATTCTCTTTCTTTTGTTCACCATCTTCTCGTTCTCTTTAGAAAACACTTCTAGGTGTCAGAATGTACAGATTTTGACTGTTAAAAGAAGGAAAAACAGAAAGAGAGATGAGAAGACAGAGCAGCTAGTAAGAAGATGTGAGGTCGAAAAATCAATGCTCTTTCTTTTTGGTTGTCCTTACTACACGTCCTTCTGTCTGTTTTTCTCTTCCCGAGCAAGTAAACCTCTTCCTTTAGTTGAGAAGAGGTAACTTTGCAGTCACCTTGTATGCATCAGCATCAAAAGGAGACCTCAAACCGTGTAGACCAGTGGTGTCAAACTTGGGCCCTGAAGGGCCACTGTAGAGTTTACCTTCATCCCTAATAAAATATAACTGTACCAGCTAACCTAAACCTTATAATACTTTATAACTACAATAAGTTTACAAATAATAACTACAAACCTTAGGGCTTCTAAGGGCTGAACTTAAAAAGCATGACAACACATGTCTAACCACCTGCTTGTCAAGATGTTTCAGATCTGAGGAGTTACGAAGCTATGGAGGATGAAGTGGCAGTTTATTTCTTGATTCTCTGTCTTACCTTATTCATTTCCTTCACTCTATTATCCTTTAATAATAGAGTTTCCAATGCACCCTTTTGGCACTGTATCATGACTGTAATGCCACAGCAAAGGTGGATCACCCAGAAGCTGTTGACTCCAAAACTATATTCCTAAAAGTTCTGGCAACTCCTTAAGCTCCTCTCAGTTATCAGTCAGTTACTCTTTTGTACCACTTCTCTCTTATTGTCTTGTCACCACATTGTTTGAATGCATTCTCAAACTGACTGTCCATCCCTGCTGTCCATCCTTGATTTCTCTAGCACAAGTGTTTGTCCTCTTTTCTGAGGCAGGATCAAAGGGTTGACAGCTGCCCCTCATCCCTGCTGAGTGTCCTATGTTCTCTCTGTCTGCTCCCTCCTGAGACCATGCTACCAAACATGAAAAACCAACAAAGATCCCCTGAGGTTTTGACAGCTTTCTTTGAGGACTGCTACCATTGGATGGCAAAAAAGAAACCGCAAGCTAGCAAGAAACAAAGGCAACAAATGATGGAACAGGGCACATACAAGATTGAGAGACGGGAGACGAAGAAAGAGAGAGACTGCAGTTTGGCCCCCAGGCTTGTTGCTTATTGCTGCTGAGCTGGACTTTGCCTAATTAGTTATTAGATTGCAAAGATGTGCAGGAACAAGCTTTAATTAGGTTAGTGGCTGCTTAAATGAAATGTCTAGCAGAGCTCAGTACTGCAAACGATAATGATAGACTGAACGCAACTTAGCTGCCAGGACACAATGCTTGCCGCTCATGACTCAGGAACCGACGAGTGTTTGCCTTTGCTTAGGAGTAGATAATTATGAGGGTGACCTTTCAATTAACACAAATGCCTTAATGCCAGAATCTATTGCTTGCGGTTGTCCCCTTATGAATAAAATGACGTAAACTCTAGATATGTTGGCTTAGGACTATTTAGAACTGCCACAGAAACGGAATCTTCAGCCATGTTTTGAGAAAAGCAGTTTTGCAGGTCAAACTTTTTTCTTTCTTTATGTTGCCTGAGTGCTTTGTAAGACGAACCAACCTTTAAAACCAAAGTCAATGATGACACAAAGAGAGTGGCTAGTGCAAATTGATTATTTGAAGGATGCTGATGGTAACATAGTAGCTATATTAACTTGGATGGATGTATGGACCATTTAAACTTATCTGTCACAGACCGGATCATTTTCAAAGAATTACATTTGTTAAGTCACTTTAGAAGTCATAGAACAGGTCAATGGTCAATGATTGCTATTAACACATTAGCGTAGCACCACATCGGTATACACAAAGTTGGTAGAAATCTGCATGCTGCGCAAAGGGATTGGAACGCACAGGTAGGCTGCTAGACGCAGACGCTAAGTGGCTATTGATTTCTAGACACAGTGAAGTGAAACTGGGCTGTTTCTTGTCTCGCCTCAGCATGCAGTTCTCACCAGTGGTTAATTGCCTTTTAAGACACAGATGTCTTTGTCTGGTTCATTTTTAATGATGGTCGACCAGGATGGGTTTTTTTTTTATGTGGTGAAATTGTCTGATAAATACGCTTACACTCGCACAAGGTCATTTGCGCTGCATGCCTACCATTATGTTACACTTGCCAAATACACATTTGAAATTCAGAGAAAAAAGGATTGCTTTGTGGAACATTCTGGAGTATATAGAATTGTGTTCAGAGTGCTCTAAATGGTATTTTTTGTCAATGATTTATATGTGGGTGGGCTGCACTTCCTGCTTCTCTCTAGGATATTTTGGCGGGAAATGGGCAGTGGCTTCCTGTCTTTTTTGTCGGCACTTATTCAATCAGCTGGTAAAAAAAAAAAAAAAAAAAAAAATCAGCTCAATTAATGAATTCAGTTCTTGCCTTATCACAACTTTGCACTCTTTGAACCTGAAGGTGAATAACTAACAGTTGTGCAAAAATCCTGAACTTCATTATGTAACTAGAGGGTCAAGGATTTGCTCTGGTTTAAACAGGACTTGGCAGCAGCAGGGAATCCTTAAATGTTCTAACCCAAGCACATTTTCTCTAATTAGTGAAGATGAGACTTGGGCTTGCCTACCTCTCCCTCATGTACCTTAGGTGATTGGTTGTGTAAAGAGACTTGAGTTAGGGCAGTCCTTCTCCATCTCTCTCTCTCTCTCCCATCTCTGGTCCTTACAGATGTGTGATCACTGGACAGAGGAGCTTTCCGATGCATGGAAGCGTACTGAGAAGCAAAGAGGAACAGTAATTAGGAATAGCATTGTGATGAAGTAAAACCCCAGTGGCCCTGGTCCACCCTGACTGTGTATCTTAGTGTGTCCCTGATGATTCTGAGAAAATATGTTAGACTATCAACAGGGGAATTGTAGAGGGGGGATTTTATGCATGAACAGAATGTAATACCTCATAAACCTCCACCCACAGATACTGGCATGAGCCCTTAGGTCCAAAACACCAGCTTACATGTAGTACATGTGTATTGCATACATATGGGACTCAATGACACAAGAGAGCGTGCACAGTAAAGAACAGTAACAGTCTAATGAAGAGCATGTGTGTGTGCCAATTTCTCAGAAATGCATTCTTTGTATTCATGTTGCTTTCATAAGGTTATTAAAAACGTTTATGTCATTTGTAAGGAATGTTTTAGATGGATGACTCATTCTTACGCATCATGACATTCTACAACTGAACTAACCTTGCCTTGTCTTAAAAAATGATTAACTGACAAATTATCAGATATTAATGATACTGTATGAGGACAGTTTTTTGACCTTCAATCTCCAAAATACTTTATCCTTGTTTTCCCAGCAAAACAGGGCATGAAAGAACAATAAGACCCTTGTGCCCATTACATAGACAGGTTTACAGAGTGGGACATTTATTTGTATTACATAACATTGTGGGTGACTGCAAGAGGTAATCATGTTAAAGCTAGCACAAGACTGGGTGCTGCCCACATCTACCCAAATTAGAAAGCTTCAGTGAGCCACTCATTTTATACATTTTATTTTTTACACTTTCTCTTGCAGGAGCCCATGCAAATGAGGTCTTATTTACCATTTATCAGCATAGTATCTCTTAGCGCAGGAACGGTCTGCACTTAGGTCTAGACGGCGTAATTGAACTCGCCCAGTGCAGAAAGAGAACTTGCTTACGGTTGGGAAAAACGAGGGGGCCGGGTGGTGTTTAATGTAATTCTGAGTCCTCAGCTGCCCTCGCTCTTCACTTCTACCTTTGCTGTGTTTTCAAGAATTTCTTGAAAATTTGGAAGTGTTTCTCCTCCTATACCATGGGCTAAACAAATCCCAGGTCATTTCGTCCGTATGTTGTGCTCTTCCTGTGTACTAATACATTAGTGTATTTTCATGCACCAGTGGGGCCTGATTCTCTTCTAAGAGTTTTACAAAAGGTTTTCTGTGTGGTTCTCGTGTTGATAGTTTGTGTTTCGGGTTGCTAACCCCAAAACGTTGTCCTACTTTCAAAATGACTTCATTCAGTAAAAAAATCAACAAATAGACAAAATGGGAAAGCAAAAGCATACCCCACTTTTACTCACTACACTGACGGAATGGCTAAGATTAATCCTCTGCATCGACATCTGGGTCGACTTTCCTGCGCTCTCCATCACAAGCTTTTCTGATTTGCTCTACATAATGCTAAATGAGCCTAGCCACTTAGCTGGACACGAGAGAATTAGTCACGGCGGAGATGAATTCAGGTTTTGACAGTAAAACGCTGCCCCGTGTGAGGGATAGGCACCTCTCGGAGCTCTAATGGGTGGAAGCTGCCTGCACCACAGGCTTTTCTGAGACATGGAATGACCGAGGACATGACACTATGAATAATAGAGTTTGCTATGCATACACAAGGTGAAAAATGCTGCGTGCTACACACACAATGCTACAGGCAAAACTAAATGGAAATCCTCTACCTGAATTGCATGAGAATCCAGTGGTTCACGCTATATACCTTTTATTTCTGTCTTCACATTAAATAATAAGCAATTTTGACAGGATGCATTTCCCTCTACTGGTTTAGCACAGAGACTAACCTATACAGCTGAAATTCTACTTTTTGCTTTTTGTGGGTTCTTTTTTGTCCACATTAAAGGATACTATAGTACGAAAAGTAATAGATAAAGTTGCCAATTGACCCAAACTACATTTAAACTTAGGTCACAACTATCTGCTGCTGTCTTGCATTTTATGCAACAGGCCATAAGGCTCCACAGTAACACTTTATTTCAATGGGCCACTTTAGATAGAACAAATCACTCTTGTGAACTGGTTACTTCTAATATGTGAAAAGTATTAGTGAACCATACTCAAACTGCAAAAAAAAACGTTTACTCAAGAACAAGTTTGAGGATGGCTGATTAATATCAACCCAACATTTTATGTTCTTAGCCATCGCTCTCATGAACCACTAAACTCTCGTACCAGTGGAGGTTTCGACTGCTTCCGTGCTGTGATTTCATTAAGCTTGTTTATTCAGTTTCTCCCTTGATGCAATTGCACAAGCCGACACCAGCCAAGCCAAGCTATTAATGGGCCACAAATGGCGCACCAACAAATAACGTTCATTATCAGATCCAATCATTAAGATGTTTTCCGCTTTTCATTTGTTCAGGCTCTGTGAGTAAACACTAGCAAGGCGTCGTCGAGTCGTGATTCTCAGCTCAGTGGCTAAAGGCACAGATTAGTAATGGAGAACGACGAATGATGAAATCAGCCGATGAGAATACATGATATCTTTCTCCCAACATGCCGGGGTTACAGGGAGTGATGCAGTGGAGGGGAATGACCCTCTTTTCATCCTGTTCAACGATTGGCTACCCAAAGAGATGAGAATGACCACAACTACAAACCCTGGCCTGTAGGAGTTTGTGGGTTGTCTTAATAATTGTCATGGTGCTGTTGAGGCATTGCATTAAATGGCCTGGAAAAGAGACTTTAGTTTGAACATCAGTGTTTTTTCTGATGTCTGATTCAATGTACATGTAACCTTTTTATTTTCATACAGTGAAAGTAAATGATTATTTATACTGCCGTGTAGGGCTGCATGATAAATTGCATTTTAATCAGGATAATGATTTCTGCTTGACTTGATTAATTAATTATAATCATCTGTGATATTTGCCCGCTGGTTATTTTTCCTGAAAATGTTTCATTTCCATTTTCCATTTGCATTGGCAACAAGCCTTTACAAGATTTCAAAAATGCGGTTGCCAGAGGTCAGGAGTTTCAGTTTCTCCACCAAAGCTTTTATCTTGAATGAATGAATACATTTTCTGCATAATGGTTTCCATAAACTTTCCAACCTGGCAACCACACATAGCTTCTCTGCACTAAGAAAAAAACACTAATAACCAGGAAATACCAGAAAATGTGTACTCTAATTGGAGATTAGCAGTCTCCATTGAGATTCCGACATCCCTGCAGTCTCTGCTGGTCCCTGATGTCCCTACCTATTTCCCGAGCTCCCCACCAACCCGTCCAACAAGCACCAGAATGGTTTTGTGAAGAGAGAGTCACTTCGCTTAAATGTGATGACACTGCTAAAAGAAGTGTCAGAGTGTGACAGCACTGCCACTCAGCCTGTCACCAAGATGTCATGCGTCCCTGATGTCTCCCTTGTTATTATTTTCATCTTCGCCATATAAAGCTTCAGAAAGAGAGCCAGTCGTCACAATAAGCTTAACTGAGGGAAGCAATAACTCCACGGCTCTCTCATCAAATCAGGCTTGACTGAGGTGGAGCAATCAGCAATTTAAATCAGGGCCGAGAGGGGTGGACGGAAAGAGCTGAGTTGACAAAATGTGAAATGTCATAACGCACAATAATAAAGGAATCAATAAGATGTTAGGCCACCGACTCCCAGTTGGAATATAAAAGAGGGCGTTCACGAAGGTGTCAGCATTTAGATGGGTTTTTAGAGATAACGCATCTTTGGGAACGTTGCATAGACATTTAAGGCTGTTTCTGTGTTTTAAACTTTGTTCTGTGAAACTTTGCTGTCGAAGGTTGGCTTTGAAGACCCCTCAGTACATTTTGTCTTGTCCATCATAATAGAGAATACTCTAGTTTTAATTTCTGTTAACATTTACTCACCCTCAAGTTGTTCCAAACCTGTAGTTTATTTCTTCTGTTGAACACAAAAGAAGAAAACAGTTGATAGAAGCTACTGAAATCATTGCAACCAGTCTGCTTCTGCCATCAACTGCTTACAAACATTCTTCAAAATATAAACGCATAAAAAATATACGCATAAATGTATCTCTGTGCACTTTTTAGTGAGACACGAAATATGTACCAACAGGTACATATCACTGCCGTTTTCAAAAGAGAGGCAAGAGATGAAAATAGATGAGGCAGTAAAACCTTGTATTCCTTTTCACACAGTTTTGATTAATAAAGTGTAATTTTCACACAATTACTCGGAGAATGTCATGACTTCAAAACAGTATTAATATGCTGGAAAATATTGAAAATGAAACAAATCAACAAATGTGTTTTTAGATCAGGTTTGCAGGTTTTTTTGTAGGATTTGGTGTAGGGCATATTAATTTTAGAAACAGTCCATGGATATTTCAATTCTGAACCGCCGCAATACACACCTATATCAACATCATAAAAAGGTACCAGGGGTCACATATTAAATCTGTGTTTTGGCACTTAGTGGACATTTCTCTTGGTGAACTGTGGTGAAATGTGCAGTACGGCACATAAAAACTGTGTGACCCAAAAAATATTTTTATGACAACAGGTTGAAATTATGATAACATTTTTCATTTTTGGATGAGCTACCCCTTTTAGGCTATATGAGTGTTGCATGTAAATCTTGCGAGATTTTGGAATAGTACTACATGTAGTGAGTAGTCGACTTCTATACTTGGTAGTAGTGAATGGTGTGCTGCTGTGGCAAGGCATTTGTATTGATTCCATGTGACAAATATCTTTGACTCTATATTCAGTAACGGCCATGAGAGGCTGAAATCCATCTCTTTGCCTTTTCTTTATCTCTCTTCGTCATTTTTTTTTTCTCTTCCCCCTCCTTCTGTTTTCTTTCATTTGTTTTTAGCTAAACAAATAAGCTGAGTGTGACCTATTTTTCATCCGTGTGGGATCTCTGCACTCTATGTGCCAGTTGTATTTGCGTCTTACTGCAAGCCTCGCCAAACCTGCTATTTTTTCGCTCACCTCTGCCTGCCTTGTTTACACACAGATTTTCTAGCCAGTTGTCCAATTTCTTGCAATGCCTGTTTGTGTTTATGTGATTCGCTGAATTTGTAGGTTGAATGTCACCGTCTCATATTTGCACTTTTATGTGACTTAATACACTGTAATGAAACGATCTGTGACCCTGGACCCTAAAACCAATCATAAGTCGCATTGTTTGTAACAATAGCCAACAACACATTGCGTGGGTCAAAATGATCCATGAAGATATTTTGAAAATTTCTTACCATAAATGAAGTAATATGTATTACTAAGGACTTAATTTACACAAGATTTTGATATTTTTGAACCGTTAGATTCCTCATACATCGATGGAAAGCTGATTTATTCAGCTTTCAGAAATTGTATGAATCTCAATCGACCCTTATGACTGCTTTTGTGGTCCAGGGTCATATTTAAGCAAATTATAATTTAATATATGTATTCAAACACTTCAATTAATTTAATATAATAATATAAATATATAATTTTACCCTTACTTTTATACAGATCTTTTTTTTTTAATCATCTGTGTCCTTCAGCAAGTACAAGTTATTGACACAGTAGTGCAGATATAGACATCAGCACCTCTCCAGGCTGGATTTAACCATGACCTCACCTATGTGTGACAGCGATTTAACCTTTGCGTGACTCTATTGTCATAAAGCTGGCAGGTATAGATCACCCCTGCCGTCTCCAGTTTTAAATATGCTTTACCACACTGATACGGCGATGCCTGTCCTTCAGCCTACTTTATGTGGAACGAATTGAGCTGAAAGCCATGGAGGCCTGAGCAAAACCTCCCAGCGATTGGACAGGTAGAGCTTATCTAAACGCATGAGCACTCCAGGACATAATTAAATACCTCTTCTCATCTGTCTCTCTCTCTCTCTCGCGTGCTCACACACAGATTATTACAAGAAGTGCAATTATTGAGCTCTCAGAGAGATGGTTGGATTCCGACATTGTCAGTCCATCCTCAGTTTGTAGATACTTTAGTGTGCAATGACAGAAAGTTGGGTAAATATTTCAAAAAATGCCAGATCATGAAGAAGATTGGTCTGGCTGGCCTGGTTTGAATTCTCTTCTGTTTTGCTGGTTGACACTCAGTCCATAAAACCTGTTAAACCTGTTAAAAAGTACTGTAGTCTGGTTTAAGCTTCTATTTTTCAACTACAAAATAAAAAAATATCAAAATGACGCGCACATACCCCAAGGGTTATGTCACAGACAAGGCTTAAGCTAGACTAAAATGCGCATTTGAGCTGTCTTAAGTGAAAATATCCTTAAAAGTCATTGTTTTGTGTCTGTAATGCTGTAAAGGTTGTGAAACTGGGTCATAGTCTTGGCATATTAAGCTATGGTGCTCATTAAGTTGACAGGTTTGAGTTCAGCTTGCATTATGTACTAGTTTTATTTAACTGGTTAGGCTGGTCTGCATCACCAAGAGTTAACCAACCGAACCAGTGTAAGCCAACTTAGCCACCAAGGCTTGTTCGCGTTGGTTTATTCACTCATTCGTTTTTCAGCAAGGCTAATAATTTCCAGGTGTTCTGTATCTGTCAAATAAATCCAGAAAAACCCATGAATAAACGTCAACATAAAGCATTATAAAGCCCTTTTTCAAGTTGCTTTGTACTGAAGTGGAAGTTTCCAGTGTAAAACTTGTGTGTAAAATATTTTATTAAAAACAGAACTGGTTTAAAATGACATCCTCCGTAGCGGTTTTATGTAACAGTATTGAGTGACTTTGCTGTCAACCTGTTAAAGTTACAGTAGCTCGTAAAGCTTGTAGGGAACATCCGCAGATTAAAATGTTAATGGCGAAATAATAACAGCGCATTCAGCTCTAATAAAATCTTCATCTGCAAAAAAAAAGTCTCGGAGACGGAGTTACGCTTTATTAAATAAAAAGCTGAACTGTTCTTAAATACTGTGCAAAGCATTATATTGGATTCTAACGTTTGTTATTTTCTCTTCCTTTCCATGTTGCCTGGATTCTGCGATGGGGTTTGGTGTAATGCAGGTAATACAACTACATACTGTATAATCCTTCTTGAAGTGTTGCATTCATGTTCTTAGATGCTGTAAGAGAAGCCTCCTAAGCTTTAAAGTGGCTCTGATTTCATTACAGAATATCAAATGTCATTTTATTTAGCCTTCAATGTACTTTAGACTCGTCTCCATCATCGATATGCTGTCTAAGAGCAGTCGTCTATAGTCATACTACGTGTCTTAATGCATTTCTTTAGCTTATCTGGTTTGTAGATATGAATATTAGCGAAATGAAATTCTTACAAGGTTTAATAAAGTTTAAAACATGCTGTACTTTAAGGAAGTCCCCACTGCAATCTCGCTTATCTTGTACTTAAGATTTAATGTGTGCCAGATTGTGTTAGCATCGGAGAGCGCTGTATGTCCGTCTGAGGTGTTAAAGTTCAGAGAGAGAAAAAGGCTTGCGTGATGTCTTCTGGGTGTTTTTTGTTTTTTTTTTGGAAGGAGCGATCTATTTTAAATGCCATACATGTATACAAACATCAGAAAAACGGCCGATTCACACTCATTCGGAATCATAAATGTTGGGAAAACATCTGCTGAATGTCACTTTGTTAATCAACAGGGATTTGGATTTGAAGATTGTAATATCTAAATTACCAAAATGTGTTTGCATGAATAAGTAAATGATAATGATAATAAATAAATGGCATTTTAAACATCTATACCTTCACTCTAAAAAATGCCGGGTTAAAACAAACACAACTTGGGTTATTTGGCAACCAAGTAAACCCACCGTGTTGCGTTGTTTTATGCGAGTTAAAAAATTATTACATTGATAAAATAAAATCAAATATTGCTGTGTGAATATAATTTACAACACAATAAAGACTTTATCAATGGAATCAAATGTATACACACCTTTATTTCGCTCGAAAAGTCGAAAGGAAATGTTTTGAAAAATGTTCACGCTGCTCTTTTCTGAAATCATTGTTTTGTATTTACTGCTGACAGAAGTTTATGCGCGAGGTTGTAAATGATCAGATTTGGTTTGATGAATTGGAGAGGAACTGTTGATAGTTCCAGCCATGAACTGCGCTGACTTCCACTAAAGCCAGAAGCAGAAGTCCAGGAAAAACAACAGCAAAAATAACTCACTTAGATCCTAAGACATGCCTCTTCGTCTTGCCATGCACTGTAGTGGAAATTTCTAGCTGGCATTGCAAATGATTTCTTTCATATTCATCATTCCTGTGAAGGGTGAGGCTAGTTCTGAGGAACAGCTCTAGAATCATTTGCTGTCAGATGCTGCTTGGCTTGATTTAGTTTCACATGTGTTCAATTCATACTTAAGTATCTTAAGGCTTAAGTATCCAGATCCTTTTCAGAGCATCTACATATGAATCTTTAGTTCTCAAGCTGCTTTTTCAGATGTTTGTAAACAGACGAAAGACGCTTAAAATAGAATGCAATGCAATCCCGATCAAACGCTTTTTCGTCTGTGTGCTTACCGGAGAGAAAAACACCAGAGGAAGACAGATGCTATTCATTTCTGTCTCTTCCTCCGTATGAAATAGTGCCATTAGAATGCTAGAACCTCTCTGTGCTCAGAATTATAGATCAGATCACGTCCTGTAGCTCCCTCATGCCGTGACCCTCGCTGACCTGCCGCCTCTGGCCTGATGAGAGTCCTTGAGTGGGCCGAGGAGGAAGGTCACCACCCTCCTCCTCTTCTTTTCTTCTTCATGGCAAAGTAAACTTTTGGGCCTTTTAGAAAAGGGCGTCAGATTGCAGAGAGCTGGAGTTACTCTAGCTTTATGTTGAGTAATGTGCTTTTATTAGATTATATATACTGGATTCTGTTTCAGTTTTGGGTCGTAATGATATCAGTTCTCTTTCAAATCTTTTAAGATGCCCTATTATCTGCTTCTTCCTACCTTCTTACTGTCACGGAACCTCATAAGTGACAGTAGAACACACTTCGTAGCCTTGTTCAGGACTGTCACAACTGAGGGTAAAACTAGCTTGACTTTAACTGCGTCGCAGCCATCGAAATGCTTCGAAAGATTTCTGAATGTGCAATACTGTTCGAAATTGGTTCCTAGTGTTACCAAGATGATCACCGCAAATGAGTACTGTTCATATTCATTTACTGAATCTGCTGAATTACAGTTTCCACAAATATATTTGGCAGCTCAACTGTTTTTTTGGATTATATATATATTGATGGTAATAAGTGTAATCGGAATATGAGAATGATTTCTGAAGACTGGAGGAATGGTGCTGAAATAAATGACATTTGAACAGTTGTTTGCAGTTGTTGCAATGTTGCAATATCACTAGATATATTTAATATAATTCTTATTTTGAATCAGTAACTAAAATTTCTGACCCCCCCAAATTTGAACGTAGTTTACATATTTTAATCAACATTGCGCAAGGCCGTATTTATATTGACGTTTAAAAACCTAAAGATCTCACAGTGTCCACTATTGGATATTTCTTTATGAAGCTCTGTGAGGAATGTGTGCAGTGCTAACTAATGTGGCCTAAATGAGGAGATTTATAAAGTGATTATCTTGTTTAGCTTTTGTGCTTGCTTTGCCTTAAAATGTGTCATTTTCCCAGGTAGGATTCCAGCGCTCTGCTGGACAAATGATTACAGAATAAGGATAAAATTCAATTATGGAATCCATTTACAAAAAGCAATTTCTATCTATTAAAATATTTTAGAGCTGAATATAATCAGAAGCTTGGAAATCACATTTTAAAATGACTTTTATTTTAGCTCCAGTCTCTTGTTTCAATCCAAACATTGACAGGAAACCTGATGGAATCTGTGCTGGAGTACAGCTGCTCGTGTTGAGTGATTTCATCTTCTGCTCTCTGGTGTTTTAAAGCCGTGTTAATCACGAAGAAGGTCGCTAATGCTGCTGTCACCTCTCTGTGATCCAGGCTTAATACTTACTGTAGCACATTTTCTCTTGATTTAACACCTTTGAGATAGACCATGAACACTGCCAAAGTACATTCTAATGTCAGCTAATTGCCTTTGTTCCAAAGAGTGATATTTCTCTGCCTCGTGGCACGTGTGCACGTGATGTGAGAAAAAGTCTTTACTCTGGCCTTTGTCAGGGTTTCACTGAAGTCTGCGCTGTAAGAACAATCATCCTTCATCACTGTATTGGTCTCGTCATTTATTCCAGGAGGAAAATTGTGTATTTTAAACTGTATACACATATATTTGGTGTCTGTGAGATTTAATTTAATTTTAATTTATTTTTGTGGTGTCAAAGGATTAATCGCTTCCAATATATACAGGACCTTTTAAAAAATTAGCATATTGTGATAAAGTTCATTATTTTCTGTAATGTACTGATAAACATTAGACTTTCATATATTTTAG
>JAUYWG010000045.1:4518334-4552392 GCA_034779775.1 Enteromius afrohamiltoni
TATGAAAATTTTTTGAAAAGGACCTATATATATATATATATATATATATATATTTTTTTTTTTTTTTTTTGTATGTTATGATTGCTGTGTATATTTATTATGTACGTATACATACTCACACATGCATGTAAATATTTTCTGAATATATACTGTATGTATGTGTATTTATATATGTATAATAAGAATAGACAGAACACACACATATATACACAAACAAAAACTTTTATTTTAGATACAATTAAGATACAGTAATTTATTTATTTTTATATTCTCACATGGCTGCATTAATTTACTAAAAACGCATTAAAATTAATAATATATATTTTAAAATGCAATTTGGTCTCATGATAACAAAAAATATTTTCGGGAGTCAGTATTTCAGTATTCATTATCACATTTTATGAATAATAAAAAAAACTTTTTAAGCTTTTTTTTTTTTTAAGCCCCCCCTCCCTCTCTGTCTACTCATCAGCTCGTTTGAAAGCTGCTCTATAACCCAGCTGCGGACGGTTTGAAATGCATGCTTTTGCTTAATGAGGCGAATGAAAAATGGTGGTTCTAGCAGAAGTAGCGCTGCAGAGATTCAGGCTGCTCTAATTAAATTGTGAAGGCAGTGCGTGTGCCGTTATGAGCGCGCCGCCACATGCAGGAAGACCTCGCTGCCATAAATCAATGAGGAAAGTCTTCCTTCTCTCCAGACTCTTAAGTGGGGTCAGCTTGACTCTTTTCTCAGGGAGTGAAGACACAGCATTTCAAGGTCACCCGTGATCTGTGCATTTGTCACTTAATGATGCTTAACTGTCGTTGGACTCGGGCTGGGAGAGATGCGTCTATTCAGGGTTTGTCCCTTGAATTTTATGAATTAAAAGAGTATTGCAATAAAATGATTTATTTATGTCTGTTTATTAATGTAATTAAATTTTTTTATATTTTTGTTTTTGGGGTTTTTTTTAAGTCGCATTGCGCTGGTTGAAAAGTTCGGGTGTGATGCTTGTATTAGCAAGTGACTACTGGCAAGGACACGCATTGTGTCTCGGACTACCTCAGTGAACAGTGTCAGACTCTCCTCATTAGAGTTACACTGTGCTAAATTATTCAGTGCATTTAGCACTTAGCGGTTCTCTTCTCCAGCCATTAGATTAGTCTGGTTAGTCATGTCACACTAAAACAGGTCACCCCTGGGAGATGAGACAAAGAGAGAGAGGCATTAGCGGTACTTAAAGACCAAATAAAACCAGATTTCGTTGCAACAGGAGCCCTAGAGGAGATATTCCAGTAACCTCCATGTGTAATGACTGAGGCCTGCTCTGAACCACTATGTTGTTCATATAAACTTGTGTCATTTTGTTAACTATTTTATTTGGCATATCGACATTTTTTTTGTTCACGTCAAGATTATAATTATGCCCTGGATTCATTTTAAGATGCCTTTATGGCCTTTGGATTTTCTAGGTTTCGGTTATGTGGACATTTTGTGGAGGGAAAGAAATATCTCAGTGAAAAAACATAATTAGTGTTTTTCAAAAGATTAATGAAAATCATAAGGGAATGAGATGAGAGTGAGTAAAGGAAAGAATTTTCAATTATTGGGTGAGCTAGCACTTCAACAATAGTTTCTACCAAAATACCTTTAATGCAACAGTTATTACTGCTGTACGCTAAAGCTGTGCTATTACTAATAGTAAAGAGTTTTAATATTAAGGTGTGGCCACAAATTTAGGCATATCATTTTTCCCATGCCAATATTACATTGAGTTTGAGTTAGACAGTCTCACTTTATATGAACTGTGTAATGGGTATGTGGTGCGTAACCACAGTGTAATATCAGAACGGTGTGTGCGAGTACAAATGTGTAACAGGACTAACAGCACTTAATGTAAAGTGTAACACTTTCTAACCAATAAGTAGAAAGTTCCTATGCATCTACCATGTAGTTACACAGCAATGGTCAGTATGTTAGGTTTTACATAAATTGTGGTTGGTGTCCAGAACGTTACACTTTATATTAAGTGGGCAGTCCCTGAGGAGATATTGTAGCATGTAAGTCTATAAACGCCAGATCCAACACCTCCTAATTTATATATCCCTTAACCTACCCATCTCCACCCCCTGTTCCAATTATTCTTATACATACTGCTGTTGCAAAATACAGTTATGTCATTGCTGTTACTAGCCAAGGGAACAACAACAACAAAAAAAGTGTTGTTACCAATGTCCTGTTACACATTTATACTCACACACACCATTCTGAGGGTAGTTACAGAAATATCACAGCTGTAGATACTATACCGGTGTGTACTTACAGTTCTAGTTACAATGGAAGTACACATGTTTTACGATTTGATTTATTTATCCCATAAATTCTCACAGAAGGATTGGGACCCAAACGTGTTGTATCTGTGTAGTGTTTTTCATTAACCATAATTAGTAACTTATAATATTAAGATTTAGTTATTTAGCAGACTATCGAAGCGACTTACAAATACAGGGACAATAGAGAAGCTATTAAAATCAACCCAAAAGCAATAAATAAATATGCTAAACAAAGCGATGTGGAAACATTAAAAAGTTACCTTGCTCTCGTCGACAAGAAATTATGGTTACCATGGTAATTCTTTGTAAAGGAAGCACATTGACAAAATCTGTCATTGGACCTCTTGAAGGATTTATCATAGCTGAAAGCTTCACTGCTAAATCTGCTATGAACTCATAGCGTTCAGCTGTAAGCGATTGAAACAGGTTTGACACCTGTGACACCAGACCGATGATACCAGTTATCATGTCCCTTTATATTCTTCAAGTGTAAACCCATTAGCGGCGGCTCTACAAGTCACCTTAGCCGGTTCGACTTGGAGAAAAGTAATTGATTCCCCTGACGCTTTGCAATAAACACATGAATCAGACTAAAAGAGGTTAGCGCCATGTTAGCGAGAGAAAATGGCCATAAACACTGAAGGCTTCAGATCAGGGTACTTCAAATCCAGTCCCCTGTCCCGAGAGTTAAACTCCAGTCCTAATCAAACATGGCTTTGCTTCTATTCCAGTCTCGAAGAACCAGGCTTCAGCTGGAGTTAGCGTGGCCTCCAGTGTGTGCCAAATGGCTTTATTCTTCTCTTTTCCTCTCTGACACTCTTCAGAAAGCCGAACATGGTTAATTAAGCCGATCATCAGCATTGCTAATTAGCTGTGCCCTGTCAAGTCTTCAACACACGTCTATTGGCAGGCATTCGAATTTTGTGTGTTCATCCATGAAATCAATGGAGGAGCCTGGAGAGTATTGAAATGGAGAGAAAGAGGAAAAGAGAATGCAATGCAAAAACAATGTGTGCCGAGGGTGTATTTTCCTCGGGACATTAAAAGAGCTGTTAGTGAGTTTCACAGGGCATTGCTGGACTCTAACAAGGCTTTCGTCTCTCCTGAGAGAAAGGACCTATTCCCACTTTTGAAGCAATTATTTATGACAATATCAAACTACTGGAGAAATTAAAGGCATACTTCACTCAGAAATGAAAATTCAGTAACACTTTAATATAAGGTTCATCAGTTAACATCGGTTAACAGCTAAACAATACTTCTACAGCATTTAGTTATCAGCATTTACTAATGCATTCTTAAAATCTTAAGTTGTGTCTGTTAACATTACACTCTGCGAACATCAACAAAGATTAATAAATAGCGGAATAAATGCTTTGTATGTTTGTTCAAACCATGCTAGTTAAAACAGTGTTAAAAAACGACACCTTATTGTAAAGTGTACTGTAAAAATGATTTACTCAACCTCGTTCTTTGTACTAATAGATTCAAATACGTTCTGTCATATCGAGTAAAGCAGTGACATTGTTTTTATACAAATGAATATGTAGTTTTGTCACTTTTAACAAAAATATTATATTTTCAAAACAGCTCCGGTAATCTTTCTTGTGTTGTAGCATTCAAAAATGAAGTACTTGAATTGAATTCGGGTCCAACTAAAAAAGTTTTTAATAGATACAACCATTCTTTAAAAATGTTTATATTTAAATGCTTTTTGTACAATTTTTGCAAAACAAAAAAACTTTTCTTTATATCTCATACTCTTTTGGGACTGGACCCTGCTGATAAACATTTGAAGTATGAAAAATGTATCAGTTTTATCATCTCAAATTTAAATAGACCTGGACTGCTGGAAGATACTGGAAGTATCAAGTATGCAGATTGCTTCACTGTAGTGAGGTGCAGTGGATATCTCCTGGAGTTAAAAAAAAAAAAGACAGCAAAACCATGGTGCGTCTTGTGTCATTATTATTTTTGGTATACCAGCAAACCTGCTCTTGTTTCCAGCGATTTTAGAAGACCTGAAAATTCAGTTTGCCTTCACCTTCCTTTGTTCTTTCTTTCCCACCCCCACACACATTAAATATAGGTGACGTGCAGGTAATGTATTTAGCCTCAGTGCTGAGCAGAAAGAGACGTGTGTCATGTCCTCATCCTTCTAAATTGCTTTCATGGTTAATTGTGTGAAGTTGCGTGTGTGCAAGTGCTCTTCCTCTCTGGCTCACTGAAGTCTGCCGCTGTCATCCTCAGTAAAGCGACAAGCAGAAAATTAATTAATCCATCTCTGGTAATAGCACCTCTGCATTTAGCGTCCGGCTTTCACCGCTGTGGCTCTGTAGGGTTGAAGCATTCTGCCTTAAATTGAATCAAAGTATCTACTTTTAAAGGAGCTTTTCGGTCTTGGTTCATTGGAACATAAGAGTCAATTTAGCAGCGGGTGACAGTGTGAGAATCAGGGTCACCTGTGAGACAGAAGAGGCACAATGCAGACTCACCTATGAGGAGCGTCAAACTCTACGACTCTGTATCCAAACCCAGTGAGCTTCCAGTACTACCTAGGCAGCTGCTATCTAAGGGAACATCTTTATCAGAATGCAATGTTCTTTGTAGGTAGTGACAATGTGCCAGCATGTTGCCAGCAGCTCTTAGGTTCAGGAGTGGGTTAGTATTTGTGGTCATTTGTATGAATTACACTTATATATAAAATATTTACAAATTACCGTGAGATTGGTGTAAAAAGTCCACACAAGTAACAATTAGTAATGGCAGTCATACATAATTTCCTGGCGACAAACGCAACATAACACTGTCATAGTTTTTACACCTGCTAATGGGTGCGTAACTTACGTTAAAAAAACCAACATAAAAATAGGTCATAATAAGGTGCTTTGTGCAATATGAGTCTGTCCTTAAAAAAGAACTCTATAGGTTGTTTGTGCAACAACCTATAGAGTTCTTTTTTAAGGACAGACTCATATTTTTGTGTGCTATTTAATAATAATATAATAATAACAAGTTTACTGCAAAATATTGCATTTTATTTATTTGTTTATTTATTTTTGTGAAATGTTGCACACCAGATTTTATATATAATATCAATAAAAGCTTAGTTTTTAACAGTTTTTAAAGTGCGGTTGAATACTTTTTATTAGGTCAAAAATAACTAAAATACAGTTAACTAACGCAATGCAATTATAAATATACATGATAAATATTTATATATACACATTTAGATGTAAAACATATTGGTTATATATCAGAACTTAGAAAAGTATGCAATTTTAGTATGCAGTAGCAATATATTTCTGTTAGAATTTCTTCGAGTTAAACCACACTTTTCCGTTTGTTGCAAACTACTGTTTAGTTGAAGTGACCCTCTTGAGAGGAAGTTCCAGTGTTCACGTCTATTGATACGACAGATGCAGAAAACAGTGAGAAACGTGTTCAAGTTTGTATAGGGAAAAAATGCCGATTAAAAAAGTACGTTCAGAACAAACAGCATTTTTTTTCTTGCGTTTGAAGTTGTCCATCATCGTCGTTCGAAATGCTGTTTATGAAGGCAGCTCACATTTCTAAGTACATGTTGTCTTTTGCTGTCTTTCCGCATCCATCATTTTGTCAATTTCACATTTTTGATTTATTTGTGGCCTTTCTTTTTCTCCTACCACAGTTTTCTATCAGAGGAATACATTTTTGCTAGAAAAATATGTATTGTACATCCACACTAATATGCTTTGGACATACACACAAACAAAATGATATTTATGCATTTATTTCAAAGCCTCTGCTGAATTTTCATGCATTGGCTTGATGCACCCCCACTGTATTTGCATTTAATATATCATATCCTTCAATAATCTCAAATATGTCCCTTGGAGGAAGCACAGAGGAAACAGAAGCTGTCCCCATACTTTTTTTTAGATTTCCTTTAGGCTTAGAAGCTTAAAAAGTGTCAGCTCTATAATTTACAGGCGTGATGTCAGCATCTGGGCCGAGAGAGAGGCAGTCAGACAGAGGCGGGTTTGATAGGAATCGGCAGGAAGATTATGGATGTGGCATTTGGGGTCCTGGAAGAGGCCTGCTTCTTGTTCGCTTTATGGCCACCGCCATGCTATTGTGTGTCAGATCTATCAGACTCTCTGACTGACGACATTAAAGGCCCATAGTGCTTTTCACCTGCCAGTCAAGCTTCATTTGTAGTCTCACACTCGTGTTGTCGCTTTCTTTCACTTTTTCCTGAGTGCTCACGTGTCTTCACCTCTGCTTTCCCTTCCGTTCGTCCCTCCGCTTCTGTGTTCTTCATTTGTCACATTGGTTTGTCACTCTCCTCCCACAGTCCTCATTCCCCGAAGAGACACCTCAGTGTGCCAAATGCATTAGTAATTTCCCTCTACTGCTGGGGAACTACACACACACACACAATGATCTTTACACAACCAGCCCTTAATAAGCTTCCGCAGAGTGTCTTCAAACAGCGAACCCAAATGAACATAGGACGAACATGGCAACCCTTGCTGATATTTGGCCTGGGATTTCAATCAAGCCTCGCTCATGCCAACAGCATCCATAAACAGTAACGACAGATCAAAAGAAGCCACACAAATTGATTAGTGTCTGTGGGCCTTGGAGAAGAGAGAGGAGAAATGAGATCATAAACGCTTGTGTAATGATCCATATTTAGTGGGTGGGGGTATTGTAGGAATGCCTCAAGGCTCGCTCCTCAGCCCCCCTGCTGTTTTTATCCTGCTCCTGCTGCGGATCGTCCCAAGTGAGCTGACGCTCCATAACGTACACACACATGCAAAGACGCCGAGGCCTGAATTTTGACAGCTTGCATGTGTTGGATAGCAACCAGGGAACATTTTGGGATGTCAGTGTAAAAACTAGTCTATCTTATGTATGGGTAACTCCAAGTACTGTGTTAATATTATACCCCCTACATAACAATGTTCCTACATTATTATTAATTGAGAAACATATTTAATTGCTGTCTTGTAGCAGTGAGGACACAATGCAGATTTTTATTTAATTAGTTGCTCTTGAATGACTTCCATGCTGGGAATCTCCAAGGTCTGGATGAAATGGGATATTTTAAGCTGGCATCTTTATCTGTTTCCATGCCCTTGTTGCAAGTGCTTTGGGAAAAGAAAAAAAGGAGGCATGCCGACAGCCCAGTAGGAGTTCAGTTTGTATTTGAAATACGGGCCTGGCCTCATTGTCGTTATTCCCCACACAGATATTGACAAACTGTATTTATCCTGTTTAAGAAGACAACTCTTTTTGCTTGTCTTGTTGGAGAGCGGGCGAAAGGCCACGGGCCAGAGCATTGGCTGAAGTTCACGGCTTTATAGATCGCCATGTTTGCCATGTGAAAAATAATCTCTACCCGAGTGGAGTCATGCCTTTGGGGAGAAGTGGGGCACATGAACGCAAGGGAAGAGGGAGCTAGAGGGAGGGAAATTTGTGTAACACCTCAGTCATAGCACTCCAGTACTTAGCAAATCAAACAAAGGACCTGAGTCTGAAGAGAAATCAATGGAGGCGAGAGAGGTGCATTCATCAGGGCGACATGGCATCGGGGAGACAGCCGGCGCAGGGCTGGGAGGGAGGCTGGGACTGGAACAATACTAATTGTAGAAGTGGAGAAAGAGCTTGGCTGATAGATGGTGTGGAACCTCATCGTGATTGGGCTCTAACGGATGATGTGTCTACAGCCATTGACTGATGCCCGAGGGCTCCTGTATTACTCAAACACTGTAGGAGTAACTCTTAATTCTTTGTTCTGTGGATTCTTTTTGCTTTTAACCTCTTTTTTTTGTCTCCACTTTCTTTCCTCACATCTGTATTTTAGAGTGACTAGATGTTTTTCAAAGACGGTGCCTTTTGTTGGATTCATTCGAATCTCACTGTTTGTCACTGCATGATCAAACCAGCCTCAGGAAGTAAATTAAATACGAAGAATTCAGGCATAGCTTTTATCGCCTTGATTGTGTAACACAAAGGGTGCCACTGATTACTTTACCATTACTAGCAGTTGGCCATTACTGTTAATGCTGAATTGGAATATTATCTTTGTGTTTGTATATCGTTGTACATTCTTGTTTAGTTTGTCAGTTATGTGTTAAAAATCATCAATAATGTAGTATAGACTGCTGAAGAACAATTGTCCCTACTTTCATTTCAGAAATGTCTCTCCCTGGCAGTCCAATGCTACTTGAATGAAAGCGCATACATTTTGTTTCTCTGTGTCTCATTATAGTCATGGTGTCTCTGCAGGGACTGTAAATGAAGTGTTAATCTTTCCACTCATCAATCTCTGAGTGAACCCTTGAGAGCAAGTCTGACTCGTTCCTATGAAACTGATGACTGGCACTTTTCCTTGTTTTGAGAAATAAGCTTTGGCTAAATTGCATTTTAATGGATCGCACATCCCAAGTGCAAGGTGCAATCCATTGCTTGAAAAAGTAACATGGATGGCCAATGGCTTTGATTTATGACACTTTTGGGATCAAAGTTGAAAAGGTTGAAAGCAAAAAGGCAACAAAGTTTTCTTAGCCTGGCTACTCTTGTAATTTTGTAGCTGAGGAGCTGGTCGTCATTCTTGTGTTTTGTTTGATATTCAAAAATAAAGGAAAGGATGTCCTCTAAGAGGCAAACAGAGAAGAGCCCTTGAGCACGGAGGTGGGGCAGGTGGCAGCACTCACTGTGGCATTTGGGATAATGACAACTAGAAGGAAACTGGATGACAGAGTAAGAATTAAATGGCAAGATGGAAAGAATGGCTTGTGTGTTTTACTCAAATCTATCTATCTATGGTACAAAAGAGCATTGTCTGGGAAAACACCACAGTGTTGGTGCTGACCATTATTCCATAATTCTCTGCATATTAAAACAAGTCCTGATGAAGGGGTTAACCAAATGACTGTTAAATGTAAATGTATCATTATCTTTTAATTAAAACCACTAAAAATTAGCGAAGAGGAGAGCTGAGCCATGCCTCTCTGCGTCTAGGTGAAAGATGATTAGGTTGTTCTGTTTAGCTGTTTCTGTGGCATAAACTGTAACTAATGGCTTTTGCTTTCAGAACGGCTAAAACATGTTTAATTGGAAAGCTGCACGCTAAATGCTAAACTCCTGATCTGATGTTTGATAGGTGAGCAGCAAGCCATCAATCATTCATAAGCTGAGTAATTAATAGACGTTAAAAATGTTGCTGCACAAATAAGAAATCATAGATTGTAAATCTAAGCTGGTTTGAGACATTTAAGCTCTTCTCCGTGATGTTTTTCTCAAAAGATCATTAGAGTATGTCTGCAAAATGGCAAGGATTGAAATAATCCACATGCATGAGTGAAGTCACAAGCAAGAATGGCAATCGTCTTTATATTAATAACCATGTTCTTTTGATTTTAATTGCACCAGACATTCTAGAACTTGCTCTTAATGTTTTCTTAAAGAGCTTTCAGTGAAGTAGCCCCGCTGCTATGAGGATTTCCAGATCTCCCTCGAGCAAAGATGCATAAAGCTAAAGGGTTGTTAATGGACCAGAGAGTTGCGCTCATTTTCTGATTATTGCCCACCGTCTCCTCCTCATTCTGTTCTGCTTTTATAGTTTAAAATTATCTCCATCCTCCTAAAATGGAACATTATCTATTTTTGAATGGTAAATTAGTGAAGATCAGACATAGCCACTGCTCGCATTTGGCCAAAACAGATGTCTCTAACTGCATGCGTGACATTAGAAAGTTAGAAAGTACTGTTTCCCTCCTTAAATTGATATATTTTTATGAAGCTTTAATGTATGGACAATCTTAATCATAGAGATGATGACATGTTTTTAACCAATGAGGAAAGAGCTGTGGGATCTCATAATTGTCCAGATGATGTTCAAGAAACTCTGGTCCATTAGTGAGTGACACTGGACTGAGCTCACGGATTGGCTGTAGGTCTTTTCTTATATTCGTATACCAGTTGGCTGTGTGTGCGTATGTAAGACAACATACAGTACAGAGTAGGACAAATTAGTGATTTGATATGCCTTGAAAATACATTTTTAAACAAAATAATTTGCAATTTACAACCTGTAATGGTGACATGGGGTCGGAAAATATCTCTGGAATTGAAACCTGGTTGTGTTTGTTGTTCTGTAAAATATTTTTTTATTTTTTATTTTGCCAAGGGGACTTGTTTGGGTATTTATTGGAGTTTTCTTCTCCAGCCTGCTTTATTTTTTTTGCCAATGTTTTCTTTTTCTCTCTAACTCAGTTAAATCTGTTTAAAGTATTGTTGGAATTCAATTTTCCCTCTTTGCTCAAGGGGGTTTCATTATCTTTTATTTATCGGAAAATAAGGAAAAATCTCAGGACATGGTCACTATATCAACAATAGAGAGTGAAAACAGAATGCAGTTGAAAGGAGGGTCTGGTAAGGTTAGATGATGTGAGTTTATGAAACAAGCAACTTGTTCTAATATGAGAGACTGTTTTCCTCTAATGAGCATTTTGGCTGCGTACTGTAATATAGTTAATGTTTGCATTTGTTCCGGCCATTGACGCATTTACAATTTTTTTAGTTTTTTACTCATGCTCTGCTTAAAGGAAGTCATGCAAAACTGTGAAATTAGGACAAAACAGATTTTTGCTTTCCTAAGAAGAAACAATCTTGCAAAGGTTTGCTAAATAAACAACGCATTTGAACATTGGTGCTTTACTTAAAGACTATTAAGATTATGAAATAATATTTAAGAGTCTCTGAGTTTAACTGAACGTGACACTTCAGGTCAATATTTCCTTAAACATTTCTCCTACTACAGCTATGAGACTCCATGCTGTACATTTCAGATTTCCACTCAAATCTACGTTATATTGTACACAATATGATTTTGTTACAATATAAATATAGCATTCATGACCATGTTTCATTATTGTCACGATCACGCAGTAGTTAAACAGAAAACATCAACAGGAGAATCAGAGACTAGCTGCATGGTAATTTGCATTATATTATCCACTGAAATTGTGTACTTTGGTTGTTATATAAACACAATTTTGAATGAGTTAGAACTTATAAGACACCATACCAGTATTAAAATATCTCCTATACAACATTTCCCTGGACTGTTAGCACTGATACGATGGCTAAGGATTAGCATCTGCATCTAGATACATTTCTTACCTTAGCATCATCAGCTACATTTATTAATCACTTAAAGCTTCATACAAATTCATACAAAAACTGTTGAGACAAAGATAAGCCAACTTCAAACCATAATAAGAAGCTAGCTTTGGCCACTGCACATCTGTTAGCACACATGCTAAGCTGTTATGTTGCTTAATAAAGCCTACTGTTACGCTATGTTCTGAAGGTGGGTTTAAGATGGTCAGCTAAGGACCAGCTTAAAGTTAGTTACATAGTTACATTTGAGTGTTGGTGTTTTTTTTTATATATCAGTTAATGATTAAATGTATAATTTATCTGAATTGCAGAATACCCATTTTACTGAGGTAAAATCAAAGTAACACACACCTTCATTGCTTTATTAAAACTAGCAGTTTTAGCTTTTACCTCCTCACCCTTTTTTTCAGTAGAGTCAGCAGAAACCGTCACTCCTTCTCCTCCGTTATGTAAGAGGTTGTGGGAAATATTAGCTAAACAAGTCTACAGAAAATCCAATAATAGCATACCATCTGGGTAGCTTTGGCACGCTATTTCCAATGTACTATGTTCTGGGACATGCTAATTTCAATCTTGTGTATAATTTAGGATGGATAGCATGCAAATTGGACCGCAGACATTGTCTCGAATGTAATATGGCTACCCCTGTGCACCTAGAATGCAATTGTAATGGGATGTGGACGACATGAAGATGACAAAGTTTGTGTGAGGTGCTTGAGAGGCGTGAAATCTGTCTTTTCATGAGAACTCTGTGTGGAAATGTATCTGAATGTTTTGAGAATGTGTCTATTTTTCTTTGTTTTTATGTGTGTGCGCACGTTGAGTCTATTGTGGGTCTCCGTGAAATGTTCTTTGACAGCGTGTGGATCTCCAGTCGCTCTTGACAGCTTTTGCTCATGGGCTTCGCGTCCCACTGGGTTTACAGCCAGTCTTCTCTTCTTGCCTGGACACACATACACACACACACACAAACATAAACACACGCCACATCTAATTAACACAGCGCAACCCTCCGCCAGACAAGCTACTTTTACCCTGTCCACCTCTGCACTTCAAACAGCCAAGTGCTAACATCACACAGCGTCCATCATTATAAAGGTGACTGGTTTTGGAGGGAGAAAGACTGGCTGTATTTATGCAGTCAAATTGAGCTCTCTGGAGTACAATCTCGCATAATTTCTTTGCATTAACAATGCACAAATCCTATCTGTTCTCGTAGAAATATATACCTCGTGCACGTTTATGTGCCTTTCTACAGCTTCAAAGAGAAATGTCCTCTAAGTGGTGCTATGGTCTATATGTGTGATGATAACGCTCAAAAGCAGCAGTTTGCATATGTTAATATAGTTTTGATGCCAAAACATGATATTCTTCAGGTACTTGAAAATTATGCTTTATTAATCGAAACGCTATAAGTTTGTGTGAAAAGGCATAAAAGTTGTCAGAGTTTTACTGCCTCTAGTGTTCATTTCTTTTGGAAACTGCAGTGATATGCATTTGTTGGTACATATCTCGTGTCTCACTAAGAAGTGTGCCCAGGTAGGTTTTTTTCCCATGAGTCCAGGTGGTACAAACCTGTCATTCAGACTCTTCACTCATTAGCCATTAGCCTGTTGGTTGAGTGGTTACTTAAAGATCAAAGTTTTCTAAAGTGTCAGCGCCACTCAGCTGCGTTTATGCTACTTGTTCATAATTATTTTGCCAGTTTGTTTTTCCAAAAATGCTTTTATTCATCACATTCCTTATGCACATTATGGTAATACTGGCCCCTGTGGAGACGATGACAGACCTACGATTCAGTTTCTCCATGCAGGTCTCTCTCTTCCTCAGCTTTGATCACTTCACCGCTGATGCCACAGAGCCTATTTGAGTAATTAAGCCCATTCATTGATCTAATTAAAGAAAGTAGAAGTCGTGTCAGAGGAAGCACCTCTTTAATAGGGTCCAGTACATTATGTAGGACGACAAACAGACTGATAGAAACTGTGATCTGTGTTCAATAAAAGTGTTCTATGGCCTTTTGTTTTGTGCTTTATGATGCTGCAATAAATATGTTAATATGCATCAAGCATTCATTTTAATGAATTAAATATTCATATAAAGTGAAACAATTTAAAGTCTATATAACAAATAAATCCATATTAAAATTTCATGTTGAAATTGAACAATAAAACCAAGAATTCAGAAAAAACACAAACGTATGCAAAACAAAAAACGCATTCAGACTTTATGTTTTGGGGCAGTAAAATGTTGTATATTTTTTTGATGACCAATAATATTCTATATTATTCGTTGGCTTTTTTATTTTATTTATTTTATTTATTTTAAGGCTGAATTGTCTGTGACCAATAATCTAGTTTTTAGTGTCGGATGCGACCCTGGGCCACAAAACCAGTCATATGGGTCAATTTTTCCAAATTAAGATTTATACATCATCTGAAAGCAGTAAAGCAATAAATTCCACTGATATGTGGTTTGTCAGGATTGAACAATATTTGGAGAAACAGCTATTTGAAAAAGCACAAGAAAGAAAATCACTTTTAAAGTTACCCAAAGGAATTTCATATCTCTAATCAAAAAAGCACATTATGAAATATTTACAATATGAAATGTACAAAATATCTTCATGGAGCATGATCTTTACCCAATGTCCCACTGATTTTGGTATAAAATGATTTTGGTATTTTTTTTACCCCTGCGACTTAATTCATAATGTGCTCGTTTTGTGCTCAAGAAACATTATTATTATTCTGATTTTATTCTCTTTTTGCTACTTAATCTGCTTATTAAATGTACACATCCACTTTTAGTGTGATTGTTACTTGTGCATCTGTGTGTACGTGTCAGCAAAGTAATCATGAGGAGAAAAGAATGCTTTCTCTCCAGTGTTCACTGGTTGCCAGACAGCCTGATGGATTCAAGCTGGGTAAATCCAGAAACACCACAGACACATGTGTCTCTACATTTATGACCCATCACTAATGCACCTGCAGCCGAGAGACAGGCTTAGTGTGACATATCATAGACACGTCAAAAACCCTAAGAGAAGCCACAGGAGAGTTTTCAAAATCTTTTTCTGTTTTTCGTTGTTTGTCTCTTTCCTTTCCAAACTGCCACATCTTTCCAAAAAGTGTGTTTGTTTATCGGGTCACGGTGCTGCTATTGGGCAAACAAAATGTTCTTAAAATATTCTCGTTCATTTGTTCACAACAAAATAAATACCTCTGTTGTCCTCACTTTTCTGCATCAGTCCGAATGGTTCGAGGTCAGTACTTCACACAGCTGTGTGGAGAATTGTTGCTAATTGGGTGAAAAGCACGTTGTCTCTGGGGGGGGTCAGTATTCAGGTATATTTACACACAAGTTCCCTGTTAAATCACGTTAACTCTCTGGAGATTTGGAGACAGTTCATGGTGAAATATGCATGAGAACAGCAGCATTAGCGGAAAAGGAATTTTGCTTTTGCTGTCTCCCTTTCACACATTTTGATGAGGGCATGGTTGTACTTGTCAGATGAATTTTTGAATGGCACATCTTGTTTCGGAAGGGTTCTAAAAGGGACAAGCAAGGGAGAAAGAAATTCACCCGTCTGCATTCTCTGGCTGTCTTTGTTTTAGAAGTCTTTTTTAATGCGTTGTGTTTTATTCAGAGCATACACAGAATTTGTTTATGGCTCAATGATGTGGGGGTCATTATTTTTCCTTTTATATGAACCAATACAAAAAATACAATACAAATGCAGCTCATATATAGTGTGCATTGAATTCATCCTTTAATGTTAAGAATGTCCTAATGTATTATTTAAGAATGTAATTCTGTTAAAAACATGTTTAGAAGATGTTTAGCCGAATGTCCGTGCAGCTTCCTTTTATTTCAGCTGGGACATTTTAGCAAAATGTCATGTTCCAAAAAAGCAAGGCGGGCTTTTGAGAGACTTAAGGCCGAGTAAATGATGAAATACTTTTTTTTTTTTTTTTCATTTCAGGTGAACTGTGCCTTTAAAAATTGAGAGAATCAATGGTTAGTGTGGTTGTGTATTCTCACAGCAAAGCTAACTTCTTTTGCCCCAAAATGTAATCTTGTTTTAGGAGATCCATCAACTTCTCTCACTCTCTTTCTCTCTCTCTCAACAAAGTAAAAAAAGAAGGAAACTGTGAACAGAGGCAGTATTGATCGAGCTGAGAGAGAGGTCAGAGGTGAATGAAATGTTGATTTGACACCTGGTCGCTGCTCCCTCCCTTTCTGTCTGGAGGGAGGAATGAAGGGTAAATCAAAACAGTGGGAAGCTGAGATCTCTCAAAACCATTTAATGTTGGAGTGGGTTGAACCTTCCCTTCTGTCCTCAAGCCAATAGCTTTCCGTGTACTGTACCAGTCACCGAAGTGTGTTTTTACTAAGGAGAGGAAGGAAGGGAGGCTTGAATTGATTGCTGGTAAAGATGATAGACAGCTGGACAAACTATGTGCAAAATAAAGACACAAACTAATGTGAGTTTTAGGCAATGGCAGTGCAAAATGTCATCCTGTTGTATTTATCATAGAGTCTTGTGTTTGTAATGTAACTCCAATACTCCAGGGGGCGATAACGTTATCTTCAGATGTGCCATTGAACCAGTTGTGTTTTGTTTTTAATTTAAGATTCTGTTTTGTTTTTCATTTAATTTGTGCGACGTGAAAGTGACAGTTGACAGTAGAATAGAATTTATTGCTTGCTGTGGATCTCAAACATTACTATATATTTCATTTGAAGCACACAAAATACAGATGTGAGGATAAGTACATTGTGTAGTTTTTCAGAATTCAGTCGGTTAAGTTTAGATTTTGGGATTCACTTGGATGTTTTTAGAAAAATGGCTGGCAACACTTTATTTCGATGGTCCACTTTAGACATTCTACTAACAGTACGTAACTACATGTCAACTAGCAGTCACTAGAGTATTAGTAGACTGTCTGCTCAACACTCTATTTTGATGGGTCCACAACATACTACATACTGACTATCAGAAACTTTGTAAGTATTTGTCAACTTATTCTACTAACCCTAAACAGTGTAGTCTAATCATTGAGAAATAGTTGACAGGTAGTTACAAAATGACTAATGTTGGATGTCTAAAGTGGGCTATTGAAATAAAATGGAACTAAATGGCAAACGCACAATACAGCAAGTACTTACTGTACAAAATACATTCTGCCACATTAAAAAGAAACACCATATGAGTTTAATTTGCATACTTTATGTATTTACACAGTAAAGTACATTTTGAGTCTAAAACAGATAGACTAATACAATATCATGAACATGTTAATGTTAAGTGGATAGAGCCTAATGTGTAAACAAATAAAAAATGGAACAAATAAACCCAGCAAAGCAAATAAAAGAGAAATAATACCCATCTCTGTTTTTTTCTGCTCAGGGGCAGGGTTATGTGCTCGGACCTTCTCATCTGAGATGCGTATCCTGAGGTGTGGTTGGGATTAAGTTTGCGTGTGCAGTTTTTCTAACCCTGTTAGGGCTGCATTAAGGAGTGAGTAATCTCTTCACACGCAAGTCCTTGCTCTCTTTCATTAGCCAGCAGTGCTGCCCGGATCTATAGCACTCTGCTGCTCCATATGAAACCCAGACCCATCCAATCAATATGCCCCAAGGCTGCAGTGAGGGCAGAGGCTGAGGAGGATGAATCCTAATTTGATAATACGCATTTCGGATTGCTCCGGATGCTTGCAGGCCTGGGGTAATTGTCGACAAATTCATCTTAAAGGCCGGTAGCTGAGGATTGCTTTCAATTAGGGATGGACCTTCTGTTTAGCTGTTTGTGGACCACTGCTCACCTCTCACCAAGTCGGAGAAAAACACTCGCACACTCACACTCACAGTCTGGCAATATAGAGTCTCATCAGGACGTGGTTATTGCTCTGAAAGGTGCATTTATGATTTGGCAGGCTTTAACTGTGAGCAAAGCCAAAGCGGTGCTTCTAACCGTACTAGAGAGTTTAATGGACTCTTAAAATATCCTTGTCTTGTTTGCTTGTCTCATTTTGTCTGCTCAAGTAGAATTGCTTGTGCTTACTTAAATTTTATTGTGCATGCGTTGACAAGGTTCGTTCAACGATTCATTTTTCCATTCACGTGACGCTGCGATTGGTGGATTGGTCTAATTTTATGTCATCATGCCTGTAATGCCATGCTGCTTTGTGTACAGCCCTCCCAGGGAAAACGTCATTTTGTCTCATCCAAAAGAGCCACCTTATGGGAAAGAATGCATTTGCATATTCATTTAGACCAATGCAAAAAGACTTAACAAGTGGGCGGGTAATATGCTAATGTTTTATGTTGACATCAACATTAAACTGCTTGGGTTACAATGATTCAGAGTCAACAATTTCTTAATGACAGATTTACAACTTTGCAGGATGTTTTCATTCACTCCGAGATTGGTTGAATTGTGACCTCTTCGTCAAAAATGCAAGAATGAATTGTCAGAATGTGGTCAAATTTGAAAGAAATTAAAATATGGCTATAAATCATCTGTCAATAATATGTGAATAAATTTGTACAGTCTGACCACGGTTTGACTAAAACAAGGGAAAAAAGTAATCTGATTGATCAGATGAATGGTGTTTGAATGGTGATCAGGTGTTTCAAAGGTCTTAGATTAAAGTCTGACTACTTTGATGAAGCTTTTCTGTTTTCGTGAGACATACAGACAGGTGATCGTCTCAGGACGGCTCTAGCGTGTTATGACTGGCATTTATGAAGAATAAAGAGAGTCTGGGAGCACTTTGGCTTCTGTTTGCAGTGTGATGATTCATTGATTTGCTGTCTTTCTCTTCTGCAGGGACGTACGGACCAGATACAGGGTGGGCGGCAGCTTTTCCTGAGTGTCAGGAGAGAAGCCAATCGCCGATCAATATAGCCGACCAAGACACTAAGGTCTCGATGGAGTACCAGGAACTCACTCTGGATGGGTTTGATGCAGAGTCCTCCAACAAGACATCAATGAAGAATACAGGCAAAACCGGTGAATACACACAATCTTTTGAGGATAGTTCAACAACAAAAAAGTACATTGATCCGTCATGTCATCAAACATAAAGACATGTATAACAGAATGTCCTGGCTGTTATAAAAGTGAATGGTGTTTAAAATAGGCCAAAAAATGATCCTCTTAAGTCCTGTAAAAACATTTTCTATATATATATATATATATTTAAGTGCCTATTCCTAATTTAATGGGTATATATATATATATATATATATATATATAAGCTTTTATTAAAGACTGTGACGGTTGGCTGATGAAGTTAGAGAAAATGGATTTAGAATTTCTTGCAGGCAGGACACAAACCTTTATCTCCCATGTGACCACCAGAGCTCAGTGTGACAGTAGTGAATGCCAGTGGCAGCATCCTGTCTTTCACCACTACAAATGATAGGTTACTTTAAGTGGAAGTGTTCAACTCTCATATTTTCAAGCTCTATCAAACTTTTACAGTGTGACCTCCCCTAAACTTTTCACACTCAAATTCAGTTTTCATGCTACAGTCTTGCGCCATTAAGCCGTACTGCAGCAGAGCATATTGAGGAAGTAAACACAGACACGAATTGCCCAGCGTTTCCCTCCTTAACATAATCCGTGCAGAGGAAGACAAATGTCCCGCTGTTGTCCCATGAATAATGGAGAGCTGCTCTGCTATTTATAACTGACACATGAGTGTTTTATCAGCAAAATAATCACCTGGAACAGGGCGGCACAATAAACCTACAGACCTGGCACCTCTGAATAATGCATGACTCAATCAATGTTTTAAATCATTTTCTCTATAGACGACTACAACGTCAAGTGACCCTTGACCTTCTCACCTTCAGCGAAACACTCATTAGAGATGTCCGGAAAAGGAAATAGTGTGGAAAAAAAAGTTACGTATTAACGTTAGCCCCTGGAACACAAAAGCAGTCATATGTAGCACAGGTATGTTTGTAGCAATAGCCAACAATACATTGTATCCGTATGCTTTTATGCCAGAATTCATAAAGATATTAAGTAAGATCATGTTCCATATTTTAAAGCATATTTCCTACCATAAATGTCAAAACTTTCAGATTAGTAATAACTTTACAGGCTAATGTTTTGCACCCTCAAATTTCGGATTTTCAAATAGTTGTAACAAACCAGCTTTCGGATGACGTATACATTTGTTTTGCTTTTTTTACTGACCCTTATAACTGGTTATGTTGCCCAGGGTCACGTATGATGAGTATATAATACATTTTGAAACTTTAACTTGTCGAATCAGTTTGTTTTCTGAAAATGGAAGATCAAGTCAAGTACATTTCATTCTGTGGTATAGTATTTCTCTCAGTGAGCTTGGTTCTATTCCATGCCTTCTGAAATCACCTACTGTGCACGGTACCTATACTGTACACGGCAGAAAAAGTAAAAGTAGTATGCTCTTTCAAACACACAGTAGAGGTGTTTTTTTCTCGAGTGAGAGCGTGAGTGTGTGTTGTTGCACTGCCCAGTGCTCAAGCTTCTCACAGACCCCCGCCAAATTAAACTTAAGAAATTCATGAGATCTTGGAACCTTGAAGAAACATTTGCATTGATCAAGGATTTGCTGGCAGGCGAGGCCTAGTTTTCACATGCTGCCGTTCCAAGGTCCTGCTGGCTTATCCGTCTAATTCCTGCCTGTTTGTTAAAGCTCATAAAGCTCAGAGCCGGAATAACTAATGAAACCGATGCTCCCTCTCATGTCGGATTATGTCAAAGAAATCAAAAAAGACCAAACAACTTAAAGAGGAGTCGAGAGAACTACAGAGAGCGGCGCTGTTTTTTCCCAGGCTTGAGAGTGTGTATTTGTGCGAAAGTGTGTTCTGCTGTCTTACTTTTGCCCCTGGCACCTCCAAGTCACTCCTCGTTGCTGTGGTGACGGATTCAGACTGCCACCAGTTGATTGCTTCAATATCTCAGCGGTTGGACACTAGCCTGTTTCGGTAAGATTACAAGCGAGGTTTCAGAGGAGCCGTTCTTTTAAATAGGACGCAAATCTCTTGTGGCAAGAGGCAAGTAAAAAAAAAATCACTCTGAAATTCAATCAGAAAAGGAAATCTGTCCAACAAAGACTGTGCTATTTAAGGTCGCACTCATTAGTTAAAGTTCGGTCCAAGTGCGAAAGACCAATTTGTGAATCTAAATGCTCTTGGATGGGAGAGTTTTCACTATACTGTAGGTTGCCTTTTTTTTTTTTTTGATGGCTCGGGCTTTATGAAATAACAAAAGGAATCAAAAAAGCAATTTGAAATGGTGTGAGGGAGAAATGTCTTCTCTCAGCCAAATTACTGCTTTATTTGAGACAGCAACAGCAATAGCAGAAGGAAAGTGCGAATAATATTCAGCCTATGTCCTTAAGGAAGCTAAATGAATAATCATAAATACTGAAATGAAGTGTCCTCCAGTCATTTCTTTTATTTTCACTCAGAAATGCATTGGTCCTTGAAAGGCATTTGGTTGATGTACATGCCAAGAAAGTGGTCTTTATATCACAGTTTCTCCCAGTTTAACCCTCTTTCCTTTTCTCTGCACCTCATAGTGGCGATCTTCCTGAAGGACGATTATTTCGTGAGAGGAGCCGGTCTACCAGGCCGCTTCAAAGCCGAGAAGGTGGAGTTCCACTGGGGCCAGAGCAATGGTTCTGACGGCTCGGAGCACAGCATCAATGGCAGGAGATTCCCTGTGGAGGTGAGCCCCAACTAATCTCTCTCCAACGTCTGTTTCGTATCTAAACAACCCAGCTCCGCAAACTCCCAACTCTTTATTTTGCAGGCTATCCTTTACTTTTTGCCATTATACTCTTACTTGAAACTTTGTTTCAAGACCATTAGTGCAATGTCTTTTCTTTATTTTCACTGTTATGTGCTAGGGTTATACGTATTTAGGAAATCCTAACATTAATATTCTTATCCCAAAAGATGGTCTTGCTGGCACAAGCTATTGTTAAATCCTGTCAAAATATGTGAAATAACAACAAAAGAAAAAAAGTGAGCATCAAGTCATTGAGTCACAGCTCTCAGCAGTCTGAAATGAGCTTTATCTGGACTTCACACAGAGGGAAGGCAAGAAGAATCAGAGAAGAAGAACGCTCGGCTGTCTCTTATAGAAGCGTGTAAGGGGCGTTCCTGTATTGATTGAACAGGACATTATGGAGACGAGCTCTCTCTTGGGTCTGATCACTGTCTGCTTGTGTCTTTCTTTGCCATTCTGATTTATCATTATGGCCGGCTGGCACCTCTCGTGCACACTTGAAAGCAGTTTTATCACCCAGCCTCAAATATGCAAGTGATCAGAGTTTGGCCTGTCTTTTGACCTTAAATGCGATGCATATTGTTTGGTTTGGTGGGTGTAGCATCCACCCTCCCAGAGTAAGATATGTGTTCGTTGGCCTGTATTAGTGCCTCTCGTGTCGGCAGTTTGATGTGGCTTGGTGTGGTGATGTCATCGTAGTACAAATCTCATTGGCACGCCTGCTTCATTCTTCCAGCTACAGTGTGGAGATGTTGCTTGCTTGAAACAGACATAGGAAAATTGGAAAAGGGAATTTAGGAGACAATATAAATCTTCTATTAAATATAAAGCAAATCATAGTATTTTACTTTAATGGAAAGAGATTTGCTGCAGCTGTGAGAGGCCAATGTGCGACAGTCATTCCAGCACATTTAGGAACGATTTTATTCAGAACCAGATCAAAGTGAAAAAAGAATGGAAGCAGAACAAAATTGCTTTTTTTTTTAGCTTTTTTTTTTTTTTTTTTTTTACCGTATTAAAAATAAGAAGCACAAGGAATGGCTCTTTTTAAATTAGCAATCACTATGACCAGCATCTTACAAGTTACTGAACAACTTACACTAATGAGCCATTCTTTTTTTTTTTTTTTTTTGTGACTCAAAATGAAACAGCATGACTATGTAGTCCAACTGATCCCTGACTGAATGACTATTAGGAGCCAATTCTTTTTATTGAATCAGATCCATACAGCATTACCAGTGTAGTCCAACTTATGCCAGAACACTTGACTCTTGCAAGCCAGTTTTAACTTTTAGATTTAAGCTTGATGAACTTTAATAAAAACAATGCAGCAAATAATGTAGTCTAACTAATTCAAGAATGACCTCTCTGAGCCGAATCACGTCCATACAATACAACCAGTGCAGTCCAAATCATACCCAAATATGTGACACTGGACCAAAAAAAGTGTCAAATTTGAAGTATTCTATTGATGTTTGTCAGACAATATTTGCCTGTGATACAACTAGAAAATCACCTTTAAATGTCCACACGAGGTTCTTAGCAATGCATGTTACTAATCAGAAATTAAGCTTTAATATATTTACAAAATATTCAATGTACAAAATATGTTCATGCAACATGCTCTTTACTTAATATCCTAATGATGTTTGGCATATAAAAAAATAATCGATCATTATGACCCATACAATGTATTTTTTGGCTGTTGTTACAAACCCAAGTGACTTGTTCTTGTGGTCCACATATATGACTTTAACCAGTTCAACATTCAGCACATCCTGTCTAATCCTACCAATATCTGAACAAGCCATTCCTTTTTAGCGAATCAAACAAATACTATCCGTTTAACAGATCTGCATTTGCAAGCATATATCATGCGTCCTTCAAGAAAGCAAGTGATCAGTTAATCAGGTAGCTTCAGAGGCAAATACAGCGGGCATGTTTTATTCAGACTGACTTTCAGACGGTCTCACTAGAGCGATCTGTGTTTAGGTTTCTCTGATGTCTGTCGGTAGTGTGCTTGACTTGTTTGGTCTGTCACATTTAGTGTCTTGTAGTCGATGTGAGTTGAGCCTGAAGCTCAGAGAATGTAGATGAGGCTGCTCTTTTCACTCTGTTACACAATCCTAGCCATACAAAGAAAAAGACAAAGAGACAGACGTGAGAAAGAAGAGTTAGGAACATCACAGATGCGACAGAAAGCGATGTCAAGAAGAGAAATGCTAGAGGTAAGGTTAAGAACAAAACCGAATAACAAGACGGGGAAAAAAACGGTTGTGAAGTGTGGCTTATTATAAATTAGTCTTCACCAGCCAAAACGCAAGCTTACAACCAACACGCTCATTAACAAAACTAATTGAGTCAGAAAGCTAATTAAGACTATCAGCAGTGGGGCTGGTGGTTTTCCTGGCGTGACGTCACGTGTTTTTAGCTCTCAGACCCCGATCCTTCACGACAATAGCGTCACCTGCTGATTAAAGCCATTTACAAAAACCTCTAAGTGCTCATTCGGTTTCCTTATAAAGTGGTCATGACATGATTTAGAGGGTGTAGACCAAGAGAAGAGGGCTCATTAAACTGAATTAATTACACTAATTAGGACCACTGAAGAATTATTGAAAGACTAGAGATGGAGGGTTGTTGCTGCTGTTGTTGTGGTTGCTTTTGTGTTTCTGTTTGGCTTCGAAGCAGCTTCTTCTTTTTTCTTTTTTTCCAAATTATTCAAACCACTTGACTGACAGGTATCTACACAATTTGATAAAACTAACTAATGTTGTTTTTGTATGCAACAGCTGAATAAAGTTCACCAAGAAACATTATAGTCTTTTCTATTTTTGCTCCACTAAAAGGAAATAGTTTCCAAACTAAATCCAAGCAGAATGACTGGGTGATCCATGCTTAGGAATTAATTCAACGGCTCTCTCATTCAGACAATCACTTGTTTCTTTGCTGATTAAATCAGTGCATTTATATGGAGCCAAAAACAGGGTTTTGGTACCACCGTTTATGACTTTGTTCCCTCGTTTTAGTTAAACCATCACTACATTTTTAAAAATACCTATATGTAATTACATTTAGAATTGATCATCCCTTACACCTTAAACATACCACCCAGCCTGTCCCTAACCTTACCTGTATCCACCTCAATAGTTGTAACAGTAATAATAATAATAATAATTGGTGTAGGCAATGTCACCTGATATAAAGTAGTACTGTGGAAGGGAACACAGTGCAACACGAGTACGATCGAAGTTAAAGGATGAAATTAAGAAAACGGGAATGAATCTTAGGAACAAATCAGTCAATGACTGAAACATTTTGGCTTCCTAACCAAACGGTTATATACATGTATTGCTGCTTAAATCCATTTTAAGCTAATACAAATTTTCTAATAGTTATTAGGCTCTGTAATAAACAGCTCCTGCGGTATGTGTACACCTGTATGAAAGTCGTTGGTTTTGTCGACTAAATAAAAAACATTAGAATTCACAGAAGACGCTAAAAGCTGCTTTTGTTCGTTATTGATTGTTTGGATCAGTCAGTGGGAGCCAGCCGAATTCGGGACTTGTTTGTTTGTTGATTCGTTTTTGTTAGTCTCTTATCTTAAGAAAGTAATATTACAGCTCTGCTTAGATCATCAAGCTGAGATTTTCAGGGAACCGCACACTGCCAAGTGTTCCCGCTTTGCATACAGATTACTCCTCCACGAAGCATTCTGCATTACTGAGTCGCCCTGGCCCTGCTAACCAAAGAAGTTGGTTCATGTTTTTGTTTTTGAAGTGTGGCAATTACCGTTGTTTTAGCTGGAGAGTCGACTGGAGACCTGAGGTAATTAAACGCTGCCCCCTGTGGAGGGCTGTTCAGAGCCTGACCGACAGCTCTGCTTCTTTTGACGCAGCACCCAGTGGCCCTTGACTTCAATCCGAGAGCTGCCAGATCACTGTCATTATCACTGGGGAGAGCGCTTTCCATCCTTCACCCGTCCGTCAAGCGGACCCTCCAGATGTATGGTAATCTGGGGGCTTCACGCCGTTGACAAAAGGCTCTCTTCCGGAGTGTTTTGTACAGCTAAAAAACAAACTTGAGGGACTTAGGAAAGGAACACATTGGTCTTTTCTCTGATTCCCTGGATAGGGGGAAATATATAGTATAAAGAGTTCAGACCCAAAAGCCTCTAAGATTGTCTGTTTTCTTTAAAATTAGCATTTCTTCTTGGCTACTTTTTATAGGAAGTACTGGTACTTCTCAATGGATTGAGGCTGGGATTTAGCACGTTTGAAGTGAAAGTACTCGATGAACATTTACTATGTGTGGAGAGTACTTAGTCAATGTCTTATATTTGGCCAAGTTGTAAAAGACAATAGTGGCATCATTCAGCTCTAACCAGTACAGTGTTGGAATGTATTTGCCAGCAACATGCATGAATTTACAAGCAATTATCAGTAATCCTAATATGTCCACCTAAAGGCTTTCAGGAAATCCATGGAAGGTCATGAATATTAATTAGGTAAATAATGTCACCTTATTGATATTCAAGATTCTGGCTGATATGGGCTATAATATCTTCTCAGATCATGGTATTATCAATAGCGTGTGTGTGTGTGTGTGTGTGTGTGTGTGTGTTATCACCATAGCAGTTACACATAGTTTAAAGTCTGTCCTAAGGTGGTACATATAAATGGAGATTATATGCATATACATACACATTTAAAATGCATTCATGCTTTTACAAGTGTTCTCTAGTTCCTGTAGTCATTATATATTTATAATAGAATCATACTGTAATGGAATATTTCTGAGTGGTCCTTTTATGTTATAGTTGGGGATAGCAGGAAGTGGTCACCTAATAACTGCTTTATTTTGATTGTTGCAGATTTTTTTTTGTTGGTTTTGTTTTGTTGAGACGTTTCAGTTCACAGTTCACCCAAAACTGAAAATGTTGTCATTCATTACTCCCCCTCATGCCGTTCCAAACCCGTAAGACAACACAAATGAATTACAAATTTATATTGTTTTTACATCAGTTTATGATGTCACATGGGCTATTATAACAATGTCTTACTACCTTTCTGGGCCTCTAACATTGCAGTTGCATAACGTTCTATGCAGGGTCAGAAAGTCATTCAGCACATGTGGTCTTGCACATGAATCCTAATCAGATGAACCAGTTTCGCAATCACTCGTTAATAAAGCTTGTGTCACATAATGGAGACTAAAATGTGTACTTTTGAGAAACCTACCGGAACAAGGCTTGGAAGCACTGAAGTACACTGTGATAAAGACAGAAATTCACCCTTCATGTCTCTCTATTCCTCCTGAAGCAGTTTGCTCACTCACACATGCTAAACAGCCTGAGGAGGTCAGAGAGAGAAAGAGGAAGTGAGGGAGAGGGAGTTGACAGGGTGTGGAAGAGATGAGTTGTGACAGATGTCTATCAAATGACACTTCTGCAGACACCGAAGGCAACAGAGCAAAGGAACGCAGGTCCTGTTTGTCTTCAGGGAGTTACAGTCTAGTGCCCCCTGGTGGAGGTGCACATATCCACACTAATAAACCCTAGCACCAGCACATCAAGTAGAAACACGTTTCCAGGGGTCCGGTACTATAAGGTTTTTGTTCATATATTTCTTATTACTATGATTTTTCTTCCCTGTAAGTGTCTGGGTGTCAGAAATCATAACGTCAGAGATGGCAAACTTGGTGGAATGATCCCAAATTTCAGCCACCACTTAGGTAATCGAAATGACATCCGTCTGCTTTAAGATTTTTAGACCAAGCAGAAACATCTGCCAGCCGGTTGCATCAGCAGTCGACTGAACGAATGCTCAAGCCGTAAGCGGTAATTCTACTAGGACTAGCGCCCATTTACCGGACCTCCGTAAATCGGTTGTGACTACCGGGTGAACGTTACATCACCTGATTAATATTTATGAGGTTCATAATCTGCCCCCACCTTCTACGCCCCTGATGACGTGTATCAGATGTATAGCCGGAGCTTTCACTTGAGACAGGATGTGAGATCAAGAAGCATTAGACCATGTGCACGGTTGTATGTTAAAAAAATTACACCCGTCCGTCTGGAGGCATTTTTGCTTGTTTCTCAAGAACCGAATGAACTACAATTAAAATGATTTCAATTTCTAGTGTAAAAAAATAAAGTCTTTTACAAAATAAATTTGCTAAATATGTTTAAATTTAATTGATTGATTTATTTATTTTAGCTGTAAGATTTCTTGCTGTTATCTAATAAAAAAAGTGAGAAGAAAGTGTATTTATTTATATTGTTTTCAACATTTACACTATTAATCAGAATCAGCACATTAGGGCACATGTGCTGAAAATTCCGCTTTGCATGCATTACGTTTTAAAAAGATATTTTAAATCAACAAAGGTCATGTTAAATTGTAATGACATTTTTTGATCAAATAAATTCTGCCTTGTTGAGCATAAGAGATTTCAAAAACATTTATATATATAAACTAGTTCTGCCAAATGATCAATCTTGATTAATCACATTCAAAATAGTCTCAAAAAGTCTTTGTTTACATATAATATGCTGTGTATATTTATTATTTTTATATAAATACAAATACATTCATGAATATATTTAAAAAAAATATGTTGTTTATGTATTAAATGTATATATATATATATATATATATATATATATATATATAAGTAAATATAAAATATAAAAATTAAATATAAAAATGTATAAACGTAAATTTTTGCTAAATGTTTGTGTATTTGTGTATTATTGTATATTGTGTATACAATAATAAATATACACAGAACACACACACACACACATATTACGTAACGTTATTAAACATGATTAATCATTTGCCAACACTAAATAAATAGATAATAATAATAATAATAATAATAATAGATAACTCTATATACATGTAAATATTTTCAAAATATATACTGAATATGTGTGTATTTAAAGATGCATAAAAAAATAAAAGCAGTACACAAACAGTACATAAGTTATGTAAACAAAACCTTTTATTTTGTATTTGATTAATTAATCTCTAATTAAAACCCAGATAGTATTGTGATATATATATATATATATATTATAAAATATATTGTTATTTTTTGTGAAATTTTTGAGATTAATTTGTTTTGCAAAATTGTTTGGCAAATATAAGACCATGAGATATTCAGACATGGCCAAACCAGTTACACTAGTCCTAATAATTGCCGCTTATTCTGACTTCACGTTTATAACTCCATCTGCAAAACCAGAATCCTGACGTGGAAGTTCCTAAAAATCCGCGCTCACATATTTCCCAAGAGCCCTGTCTGTTCTGGTGGCTCAGGTCTTGGTTTTTCTGTGACAGATGAAGGGAGCAACAGCTTTGCACAACGTCTACCTACACTCCCATGAATACTCATGAGGCAGGCCATTGGCGTTTCACTGCAAAATGCCGCACTCATTTTCTCAGAGTCATCTTGATGAATGATTTATGATTTACAAGGCCTGCCATTTAGTAATTGTTCTCTAATAAGAGCACTGAATGGCATGATTAAGTGCAGCCCTGCTGTGTTCAGGCCGGCTGTTTTAACTGTAAATCTCTGTTTAGTATGCCAGTCACATTCAGAGAGGCGTAGGATCTTCAATCAGGCGGGCATCAGCCTCCATGCAGCATTTATCCTGATAACACTTATATTGCTGTCTGAGATCACACACACTCACTCACGCTTTAGCGTGGCTAAAGGCCCGTTATTTCCTCATGAATAAGTTAGGCGCCACAAAAATCGACTCCTCACGCATTTCGTCTATTAATCTTTAACCCGTGTCTTTTTCTGCGTGTCGAAATCCGAGATGACAGTCACACAGAGGTCGCCGTCACTGCTCAGAACAAATGCTATTATAACATTTAAATCACCCAAATAAATAATGGCAGGGTAATATTCAAACTGGCTGCCGGGGTTTTAGGGGGCGATATGCCGGTGTGTAAACGGTCACACTGATCTAGATGTATTTTGATGGAATCGGATCGCCTGTCAATCACAAAGCTCTAGCATGTTTGATTATTTAAACTGTTATTTGCTCTGTTTAAGAAGATAATTTAACCAAAAATACATTTCTATAAATTGAATCGATGTTTTTCCAAGCCTATGATTTTTGTTGAACACGCATCAGTTCCCAAATGCTCAGTTCGTTTCCATAGTAGCATGACTGTAACATGCTGTAAAAATAACAGTAGAGGACTATAAATTAACAGTACATTACTGGCAGTCCTGCTTATTTAACAGCTAAATGTTTTTTGTCTTGTTTTTAGTCAAAATATCTATAAAAAAATTCTTAGTCAAGAAGGGTTTACTTAGTTTATTATATTAAGCGAGTTTTGTTCAGAACAAGCAAAATAACCCTAAACCGATAACCGTATTATTTTGCTTACCACATTTGCATTGTTTTGCTTGTTTCTTTTCTGAAAATAAGTTTTTTATTGCTTAGAAAATCCTTCTTGATTTAAGAATTTTTAGCTATTTTGGTTGGAAACAAAACAAAACAAGATTTTTTTTTGGCATTCATGAATGTTGACCAGGAGCTTCAAGATAAAAAAAACTAAATGGACATAAAAACTGTACTTCGCATTTCAAGTCTCTTAAAGATATCGACCCATTTGCAGCCAATGATGTTTGGCATTATTGTTTTGGTTAATAAATGCGAACATGAATGGGGTTTGAGATTCAGTGAATGACCCTTATTTTAAGGCTAATGTAAAATACAGCTTTAATTTACTTAACTTATTGTTTTTGTGCTCCTTGAGCGTTCTTCAAAACATCTTGTTTTTGTGCTTTAAGGAAACAAAGAAAGGCCAAATATACTTAGAACGACGTTACTGCGAGTCTGTAACTGCGTTACTGTCAAAATCTTCATGTTTGCTCTCAAATCTTTTCAACACTTCATTAAATCCGTTGGGTAGATTTTCCTCCAGGATGCACGGGTTACGTTAGCATAGTTTCCAGAGGTTTCCTGGAGTGATGTAGCCAGGGGCGTCGAGCGCAGTGATGAAATTTGGGCTTGTTGTCTGTGTTTCTCTTATCGTCGACGCAGCCCGAATTTAAAACTGCAGAGGGGAGGGAGGTCAGGTAAGCCGCTGGATTGTGGGATACGGTGCTTAGGTGGTCAGCATTCCATTTAATCACGGCCGAAGCCTCTGTCCGGCCGGCTCGATGATAAACGTGCAGAGAGCGAGAGAGAGGCTCTCACTGAGGCCTTTGTCCACCTGCGCCGATAAGAGAAGCACAAAGTAAATTAACACATGTGATGGGGGTTATAGAAGCCAACACACACCGCTGTGGGTATCGGAGATAAGATGTGGCATTGATGAATCGAATTTTATTTCCCATCAGCCTTTGCAGTCGGTGCAAGAGAAAGCGCATTCCAAAATATTACCTGATGCAAAGATAGGCGCAAAGAGAGAAGGCGACCAGGAGCAAGCCACGTGGAAGCTATGAAAATAAGCGTAGGTTTCCTCAAGTACAGGCATGACTACTGTTTCGCTGCTTTCACTGTCAGCGTTTCTTTTCATTTCCTTTTTTTTCGTATTGAAAATTGACCTGACAAAGCAGCCGTCATCCTTTTTATCCTTCTCTTTGTGGGGTTTGCAGGCCTGCAAGAACCAAAAACCCTGCGCTAAACGTCTAAAGCGTTATCAGCTCCCACGCAGAATATGCAGACACCGGAACTCGGCTGTTTATTGAATACTCCGAAAAAGTAAAAAGTAAAAACTAAATTACACCAAGGCGTTTTAGCTGAGATAACACATATTCTCCTAGCGGTGGCCTGCTAACCTTTTGAAAGCAGCATCTGGGTGTCTTCTCGTGCCGTGAAAAATCATGGTTACGGTGCTGACACCTCCTAATGTCTAAATAGCAGCTGGTGCACTGGGGGAAGCACACATGTGGGAAGCACACATCTCCGATTTTGCATTAATTCGTAAATATTTTACAACACGCCGTTGTGCGCTCGCTTTAGCCTCTCTGCCGCGAATCACAAGGTCGCTACATTTGTGTAACATGCCTTCTGCTGGGCTGATGGCTCGTTCTTGCTTCTGCAGGAGTCCAATAACCATGCTTTCAAATGATCTCTTGAGTTCACTGATTATTTGATGGGATCGAACACTAAATGGTCAGCTGGTAGGGGAAATTTGATCGAAATAAGCATGAACTGAGCAGCTGAGTTTCACGAAAGAGTACCAAAAACCAATTTAAAACCTCTGAAGTTTGTGATGGCAATCTGTACGGCTTGTTCGGTTTAGTCCAAAGCATGAATGCATTACTCATATAGGCATATTTTGACCCCCTTCTTGTCATTTTGACCCTGAGATGAGTTTTTAAATGAACAATTACAAAATGAGCCCCAATAATGCACTTTTTATTCAAAATAGGTGCATCGGCTCAGTTCAGGAGGACAAGTTGACAAAAAGCCGAAGATTTGCTGATAATGTAGCGTAATGAGTATTTCACAAGCTGGTCAAAAAGAGGAATAAGCCTGATGAATCATTTTCTGTGTATAACAGAATGAATGCTTTATTTTTATAACTTACTCAACTTGTTTATATGACAATTTATAGTTAAAGAGGTTCAAGGATTTTGTGGTAATTCATTGGTTATTAATAACATTTATTTATAAGTTGGTTAATATCAAGAAACATTTAAAAAGACAAAATAACATAATAATAATCTGGTGAAAAATGTAAGCGTGTCAAAGACAAAAAATAGAAGCATAAATTTTAATGTGTACAATTCACAATCAGCATGTTGCATAAATATCGTGTTACACCGAATGACAATGTAACAATTTTTCAAGCAATTTCAACACTTCATTCTTCAAAAACATATTTAAATTGTAAGGTCGCTCTTTAATATGTACTAGCTCCAGGGCTATATTTGATGTCAGAGACCAAATGAGAGAAAAAGCATATTTAGTGACACACAAATTGTAAACTTTAAGAGTGTGTATGGGAAATAAATCATAGAAATAACTGCATGCACACGTCTGTACAAATACACAAGTGTAACGGATTTACTTTCACTTATAAGCCTGGAAGGCTCGTCCTTGTTTAGCCAGGGTGCAATAACACACACACACACAATACACAAAGCAGTACACAGTAATATATGAAATGAACAGAGGAATCCATTTCACAGCACACACACCGAGGGGAAAAAAAACACGGAGCTTAAACATTGTAAGCATTATTCAAGTGGAAAACGATTTTCCACTTCAACAATGTTAATGCACTATAATGACATGTCATAAATTCCTGATGTCGTTCGTTCGCACGAGGCTCAAAGTAATGACTTAAAAACAAATTAGCACTGAAACCTCAACACAAACCATATATATTTTCTGACATTAAGTGAGTTTATATCACATTTTTCCAGTGTTCCAACTCCACAAAAGCTGGATTGGTGCCATAAATTAGTTATTTTCCACTGTAATGCATTATGCTACGTGCTTTCCATCTCTGTCGCTGAACTGCATCCTATAAAATCTTTTTAGATAACGGATTCATGCCATGCCATTTTTTTCAATCTTCATATTTTTATTGCCCTTCCAAGAAAAGGGGCACATCCAATTCCTGACACAATATTATATTTTCCTCTCTGCCTCCTCTGACACCGGAAAACACATCCATTCTTTAAAAGCCATGTGAAACCTGGAGGGCAAATAGATGTTGTCCCAGTTCTTTGCTTTGCTAGATACCATTTTTGATAATCTTGCTGTAGATCCTGTCCCCTCCTGCCTTTCTTTGCTCAAAAACACTGCTTCCCGTATTTTATGAAGAGATGTAATACCCGTGAAATGGGAAATAAAAGGCACATGACACTTTTACAGATCTCAGGGCGTCTCTGTTGCTCTTTCGTTTTCTGGGAAGAAGGATGAGAAGAGAATCATTTCTATCCGTTTCCCTCTCTCTGTGACACCGTGTGGCCTTGATGCATGGTTTAAAAAGCTCTGGTGCTGGGCGAGTATTGAGGAACGGTTCATTAGAAGGTCAAAGCACTTCGCAGGCACAATTCGTGAAGCTGTGAACTCGTGCAGTATCATCTATACTCTAGATCGTTCTCTGACCCCTGTAACATGCTCTTTGAGGTGGTTTGGTTAATTGCGGTATGAGAGAGTTGTGCTTTTGATGAAGAAGAGCGATTGAGGAATTACTGCTGCTGGTTCAGGGAGCTTGTGAGGTTACCAGTAGAAGGAGAAGATGAATAGATAAAGCATTCATTATAGACTTAACGTGCATCATTTGTGAGTAAAAAAGAAAAAGAGAGGTTAAATGGTCTGGCGTTTACATTTTTGCTTCAGCCAGTAGAAACACATAAATAAATATCATTTAAAATAATAATAATTACTTGAACAGTGTGTTACAAAGCATTTGTCAAATCGTCTCATTCAGATCATTCTTAACTGTTACAATATTGTAGTATTAACTGAACTCACACAGCCTTTCAACTTCAACCCTGTTACCCAGATTATTGTAAGAAAAAGATAAAACAAATATTGTTTTCTGCAATTCAGCAATTTGAGTTGATCAGAAAATATTATTTTTATATTTTTATTAGTGATTGCGATGAATCACGTACAAAATAAAATATATTTAATATATAAGCATAACATTTTACAGAAATATATAAATGCATGTGTGTGTGTTTGTGTATATACTGTATATATATACAGGTCCTTCTCAAAAAATTAGCATATTGTGATAAAGTTCATTATTTTCTGTAATGTACTGATAAACAT
>JAUYWG010000045.1:4552492-4568015 GCA_034779775.1 Enteromius afrohamiltoni
AGGTAGATGCAATATGCCTGACTCAACAATGCAGAAGAGCTGAAGGCCACTATCAGAGCAACCTGGGCTCTCATAACCCCTGAGCAGTGCCACAGACTGATCGACTCCATGTCACACCGCATTGCTGCAGATTGTGAATTACCCTGGCCTGAACCATTTGAATCTCCTGGTGACTGTGAGTTTCCTGGCCCTCCAGAGTCTGCTGCGCATCCAGTGCGCCCTCCAGAGTCGTCTGTGCCTCCTGGATGCCCCCCGGCTCCTGATCCACCCCGGAGGACTCCTCCGCTGCCTGCTCCACTCTGGTGGTTGTTCCTGCCGTTGGCTCCGCCCCCCTTAGAGACTAGTGTTTGCCTGCGCGTCTGAAATCCGCACCTAGGGGGAGGGCTCTGTCACGCCAGTGGCGTGCCTTTTGTTTTTGTTGTTTCTGCCATGTGTCTTCCCTTGTTTGTAACTCCGCCCTCTAATTAGTGTTCACTCCCTGCCAACCCCGTGTCCTGTACCTATGTATTTAAAGCCTGACTGTTCTCATGTTCGGTGTGTTCTGTTAAAGTTGCGTTGCCCTTCGATTTGTTTTGCACTGCTTGTCTTGATTTACTATTAAATGTTCGCTACTTCGAATTCTCGTCTCCGTGCCTTCTCTCCGTGCCTGGATAGCAAGAGTGCAACACAACCCAGAGCCACATGGTGACAGTCATAAGGGAAGCGAGGGTCAGTTTAACAATAAATCAATAAAGTAATATTACTGTAACAACCCTCAGAATGGTGTGTGTAAGTACAAATGTGTAACAGGACATTGGTAACAACACTTTTTGGTAAATAAAGTGTTACACTTTATATTAAATAGACAGCTGCTATGGATTTAGTATGTAATGAAAGATTATGTGAATTCCCTAGACGGAATCAACATTTGATGTTACATTGCAACCACACCCCAGTATTCAACATTTTGTTACCCATTGTACGACCTCCAATAGGTGGTCTTGGTAGCATCTGTCTTTTGTTTATAAAGGTGTGAACCAAATGGCCTTTGATGTCAGGGTATAAGGTCTGGTCACACAAACCTCACTTTGGGGTTAAGATACAGAAGACGGCTTTGCTACACTACTTTCTGAATAAAACTCTTTTCCCCCTGGACTTTGATCAAGCTTACTTATTTTATGAATTAGAGAAATCTATTACATATGGCGAGCCATTAAAACCATACAGAGAAATCTATCAGTAATTACTCTGATGTTACACAGCAGCGGGCAGTAAATTAGGCTTTACATATAAATTGTGGTTGGTGTCCAGAATGTTACACTTTATATTAAGTGGTCAGTTCCTGAGGAGTTACCATGTATATACACCGGTATTACAGAGGTGCACCAACTCCACCCACTTCACATATCCCTAAACCTACCCAACTACACCCCCTGATCACCCCCTGTTCCAGTTACTCTTATACACACTGCTGTTACTAAATGTAATTCCTGTTACATGACTACTTAGTGAAGTGAAAAAAGTGTTGTTGTCCTGTTTCACATTTGTACTTACACACACCATTCTGAGGGTTGTTACAGTAATATTACAGCTGTAGATACTATGTACCAGTGTGTACTTACACTGTGGTTACATACTAGATACACATTTAGTAACTATGGAAGTACACAGGTATTAAGGATGCTTAATATAAAGTGGGACCAACATTTATTTCATCATGCTTTTTTCTCCCCATTTTCAATAGTTTTACTTCAATGGTAAGTTAGAATTTAGTGATTTTTTTAATGAAAGATCAAAAAGATATATATATAAATTACAACAGTCAAATGTCCCACCCTGTTAAAAAAGCTTTGACGACCTGTATATCTTTGTGTGATGTTCGTCACATATTATTTGTGTTAATTAATCTCATGCTGTTTAATACAAGCATAAATACACTGCCCTGTTCGGTTTGTCCTCAATGCACACACGTTGGGTCCTACTCTAAAAAGCAGTAGGTTTTCCCTCATGTCTGTCCTTGTGAATGTCAGTGTGATGTGTGTGTGTGTGCGCACCTCCAACCGTGGGACCTGGAGAGATGTCAATATGGGATAAATTCAATTTGGCAAAGTGTGGTGTGCACAGTGCATTCTTTAGAGACAAAGCCCAGGGAGGAATAACAGGCCTCTTCTGAGGTAAAACTCCCAGGTTGGCTCTTTGGGATTCAGAAGAAGCTTGGCACTATTACCATTTATATTACAGGTATTAGAGGCTGTCTGCTTGCACCCTGCCCTCTCCCATCCTGAACTTGACAATAAACTCCACAAGACCGTTTCAGAATGTCTGCGCACCGCGGGTGGCAAGATTGTTTCTGATTCAGAAAAGAGAGTGGTTTCTCCCCTTTTGCTTTATGGTGTTGGTTCAAAGAGTGTGTGGCTTTACACAACTTAAAGGATATTAAAATTGAAACAGGAATTGGGGATCAGACAAAAACCACTGAATGGAAATTATTGGAGGTCCGATTCATCTGGATAGTTCAGCCGAGGAGACCACACCTAACATAACATAAAATTAACCTAGCATGAAAAATAGCTTGTTTGAAATCCCTGCATATTGTAAGCAGTGTACTTAAAGAGAAATTGTACATTTTTGTCATTTTTATTAACCATTTTAAAACAAATCCAATAATGTTGTGTGTGGAAAGCTACAGGTGCAGAAGGAGAGTTTCAGGCACTGTTTTGTACCCTTTTTTTGTGAAAGTGCCCAATAAGAGCAAACAGATATAAAGTAAAGAGGAATGATGTTGGAGCTGTGGAGCGGACATTCGGTCAGCGAGAGCAAGGACTGATGGGAAATCTTTAGGCTCAGCTCCCTGCGGGCCGCTGTGCTCATTTATCTCCTTTGCTTTCTCATAGTGACGGCCGTTGTTTTAAAGGGATAAAGTGCCGAAATCGATATATGTGTCCCGTCACTCAAATTCAGCACTAAGAGGAATGGATCAGCTAGTGTGTGTGTGTGTGTATAACCATGCCACCGCAAGAGCATATGGAATATTTATTTTGATGATCCATTAACTTGTCACCTACCATCTGATATGGTTAATTAAACATGCATCAGACTTGAGTTCTTGTTGCTGTCTTAATGTCACGCTTTCTGCTGTTAAATATGTGATGAGAAAGATAAAGATAGGTGTGTTCTCGTTTCTCATTTCTCATCTAACAAAACAAACTTTAGAGAACAGTTAGTGACCTTGATTCCATTGTACACTGTGGCAAAACGGCTAAAACGTCTGATTCGCTGTACCAGTTATTTCAGGTGAGCGTTTTTTCCCTCTGGTGGATCTTTTGCAAGACCAACTCTAATTTCTCCTCACATGTAAAAAAAAACAAACCTTAGTAAGTCTTTTCTGACATTGACTTCATCTGGAGTATTTTAGCTCAACCGTTCTCTGTTGGCATATGTTGGCTGGTGAACGTTATCTTCTTCTGAGGTTGCACCTTTTAGTTGGTCTTTGTGTTTAAAACTGTCCCGATCTCGACATAATTAACTTCTGAGACGGCGCAGGAGTTGATTTGAATAGCACAAGGGTCCATGAGACAAATAGACTAGAGCTTGTGCACTCATCCAGAACGTGTTTCATGTAGACGCGCTCTGCCACCTGCATTATAATGCGACCCAGTCCCAAAGAGGAAGTGCCAGTTTGTCAATATTTAATTTGCTCTTTGATTTGGAAAACTTGAGCCAGTCGCCTCTATACAATGTCCACTTCAGGCAGGGATTAGAGCTCTTAATGACAGGTGATTCTCTGGGTTGTGTATTATTTCTGGTATTCGTTTATAATTTCTAATTCAAAAACCTGTTGACCTTGATGGATGACAAACAAACAGCTGCAAACAAACACCGGGGACACACACTGTGTCTTTTATATAAGAAAAGCTAAATTAATTCAGCTGCGATGGCTAATTGGCTCCTGTTTGAATTGAGAGGCAGGTCAATATGTTTGCACAGGAAGACAAAGGGAGAGAAACCCTGCCAATCCCAGATGTCCGCTTCCCTGTGAGCCAAAACGAGATGCTCCTGAGTGGTTTATAATTAGCAGGTCAAAGGACACACTGAAGTTCTGAAGAGCCGTTGATGGTCTTGTAGCAACGGGGAGCCAACAGCCGACGGGAAGCGTAGTCCCAGACACTGACCTTGACCCTAATGGAAATGTTATAGCAGAAAAGATGTAAAGACTTCCTGTGGTTTGGAGAAAGGGGTAGTTGTAGTCATTTTGGGATATTTGAAGCGATTCCCGCATTGAAGAACAGCAGGACTTCGGCATTCAAAGCCTTGTTTAGGTGTTGTCCGTCGTCGGCTTGGTTCTCGGCAGGGCTACCTTGCATGTTTTTCAGAAACAAAAGAACATATGAAACCAAGTTGAGCATCCCCTGAGGTGATGATGCCTGTTTTTTCCTTTCGTCCTCCATTTGGTGTAAGGAGAATTGCAATCTCTCCTCAGGAGAAGATCCTAGATGAATCCATTTGTTTACCTCGGGCTCTGTTGGCTTTGTGAATGTTGATACTGTGGAAATCCCCTCAGAGTTGTAGCAAGGACAACTTATCAGAGGTTCGATTCACCTTGCAGCCGTGTTTTCTTGTTTATAAAGTCATATTTTCATGTATCTCATACATTAAACTATCGATGAGTCCTTTTTTCTTGCCAAAAACAATCCACTCTATCAAGAAAAAGCTCCCACATATAAATGTGACCAACCACACTTAGCTTTAGGGGCTTACCTTTTCATAGTGCTAGTGGCGGAAGTATTAGCATTTTGTCATGTTCGCAAAGCAGGAATTAAAAATAGTTTTAATTTCCAGAAACTCCTTTTAGGGGAATATAGTGTAACTCACTCCTATTTCAGAATAGTGTTGGGCGATATGCAAAATTTTCATCGTAACGTCCTATTGTCAGTCTGTGAGGTCACCAATACACATCAGTCTAGCATGATATTAAAAACACTCCCGTTAAAATCAGTGAATCTACAGTGTATGATGAATAAATCTCTAATACTTTTACTTATGTTGCGCATACATTGGCACTTCGTGATGAAGAGAGGATATGTGTGTTAGAATTCATTAAGTATGGGCTGAACTCTGCTGTTTCGGCAATGACTTATCTGAATGCCTCTGATTGGCCATTGCTTTCATAATAACATGCTACACTGTAAAAACGCAGACCAATAAATATTATGCAGCAAATAAGCCCTAATATTAATTAAACTGAATATAATAACTAGCCTGATGATAATAATAATCATAATCATAATTGTCTTGCATTAGCCAGATGCGATATCTATGACTATTTTCGACACACAATACAATCGCCGATATGGTCTCTAGTCTAAAAGAGTTCTGTACTAACTACCATGTAAGTGTATGCTGACTGGCCAAACGCATAAGAGACACTGGCTGCATGGCATTTTTTTAACTCTATGAACATGGAAACAAATATAATGGCATTTAATAACATTGCGTTCTTATCTAGTTATACGTAACACATTACGTTGTCATCAATTTCATCTCATAGCCCAACTTTTTTTAATCACATAAAATGTTTGTTTACACATCATGACTATGGATGCATATGTGTTGCAAATTTCAATTTGCAATGCAATATTCAAAATGGCAATGCAATTTTAATAAGGCACATTTCATTCATAACCGCTGAAAGATATGTCTTCATCAGCTTTTTGTCCGCTTCATGTATCCGTACCGTAATACCACAAATAGACGTGCGCAGAATGTGTCGGTTCACGTGACCACGGCATGTTAATGCTGCTAATTCTGCAAAACACTCCAGTATTAATCTACTCCTGTCACCTACATACGTATATATACAAATCTTCTAAAACAGCAGTATTTCTCTCTTCACGCTCCACTTCATATATTTCGAACATGCTTCCGCCTTGAAGCAATAATTGACGGAGGGTGGGCGTGGTCAGCTCGGAATGCATTTTCAAAGCCGCATTGAAATATCCCGCGGCGTCATGATGAACATGCAATCGTAAGTGTCCTAACTGGTAGTCTAAATGCATTTTGGACAAATAACATTTAAATGATCAGTTTGCTACTATTTCTGCTTGGACATGTTACACATATCAAATCAATTAGGGTTATACATTTTCATTGTCACTTTGCATTCAAATGAATATTCAATTTACATATTAAGATTGCTGTTGTACATGGGAAATGTAAATAATATTATTTCATTTTCATTTTCCTTTTGCACCAAACTTTGCACATGTGGGTTAATAGAAAATGTCAATTTAAGTAAGAAATACATTGCCGTTTTGAATATTGCATTGCAAAATGCTACACAATTGCTTCCATACATGACACCCAAAACACAACTAAAACAGTTCAGATCACGACGACCTCTATTAACCAGTTGTTGACATTTAGAAATGTCGCTCATCAAGACGTCACTGTCGACCACTTCAGAAATTGGTGATCTGGGTTATGCTGTCTACTGTAGTTCCTATAAGATCCTAGATCTAAATGGTGCGAAAGCCCCTTTTTGTAATTACTGGAATTTTAGGTATGTCTCAAAGCAAAAGAAAAGAAAGATTTGAAATAATGGCTCAGCAATTTCTCCGGAAGGTTGAGTGAGTTTCCCTACCCATGACTTCAGGATCTGTGATGTGTCTCAGGATTGAAGCACTGATCTACAGTATGGGCAGGTCTGCTCCGTAGAACAAAGCGAACAAGATGACAAGGCAGAGGAAGAAAGCTGATTGTAGATCAAGGCCAGGCTCTCTGTGGAGCAGGGGAACTAATTCAGATTTTAGTCTGTGAATTCCCGATCCTAATATTCTTCAAAGCCACCTCAGAAACAGCATCTCAGTGAGAATTCTGTGAAAGTTGCCATTAGCGTTTGCTGATCATCTTTACAGTGACTAATTTCAGGGACGTCCCTATGGAGCAGCCTGTGGTTAAGAGTCTTGCTAAAGGGCACAATCGTTATAAAGCTGGACTGTGATCACAGTAACTGCCCAATTCCACCTCTTACCTTAGATTGAACCCTTTATCCTTTGTATTAGCAGCCCAAGGCCTTACCGATTAGGCTTCCTTCACCCTTGCACATAATATTTAGTCTTTTTTCAGTTGTAGCTATTTTTAGTGGGAGCTTCGTCCATGTTAAAGAGATTCTTCCACACAGGAGGGGCATCACTTGCCGAAACATCTGTTAAAGAGTGCATAATCAGCAAAGCAACACTGTTTACATATGCTTCAAATCCTACACCTAGAGAGAAAAACATCTGCTGCCATTCTGATATGAGACAGAAAATGCTTTATTGATTAATTGCAGATGATCTAGCACTCTGAAGTTGACTGCTGAGATAAAAACACATTATTTGGTTGATCTGGTTTAAATGGTTCACACAGCTAACTGAACAATTTGCAAACATTAGTAGGCTTTTTTCTATTGTATCCAACAAAATATCAATATGATTGGTATTCAGTGCATTTAATATGAATCTGTTTTACACATTGTTTTACATCTGTCTGCACGACTCATTGCTTAAAATGTAGACATTCAAGAACTTGCATAATTTGGACCATTTCTATAACCTGTAGAAGTATCAAATCTTTAAATGTTTACAATTTCTCAACAAATTGTAGTGTTGTATTTAGATACTGTATTATTGTGCTGAATATTCAACCCTGTTATGAATGTTGTTATTAAATATGAAACAATTAAGTCTAGTTTTATTATGAGTTTAGTATTCATAACTGCAGTCCAAACCAATATTTGGTCTAGGGTAGCTAGTTCCTTCTCCGAGGCCACTTTTTTAACCCTGTTTTTCATTCTGTTTGGTTCAATTGGGTTTTTTTATGTCAAGATGTATTTCATGTTACAATTAAAATTATGAAATAAATAAATACATAATTATCAGATCGTATAAAAATGTTCTTTAGTATTTACTTTATTTGAGGGAGAATAAAAGTCTATTGATAAACAATACAAGAAACATAAACACGATGTGGGTTCTTTTTTGGATCCAGTTCATTAAAATAAATAGTACTTCAGAAGAGCAGCAATGAAAAAGGCTTCCCATCACTACACTGAATAGTCATTTTGATGAAGGACGAGTGTCATCAAGGTACTGAGCCTTGGAGTGTTTGTTTAAATGTAAATATACTTCTCTGATTTATTCGACTTCTTCTCTCAAAACGCGGCCTGTTGTATTACAACATCTATGAAAAGAATGTCTCTTTAGCTCCATCTGTTGTGTGTGTGTTTGGCTGACAGCGAGTGTGCTGTATGTACTGTAAGTGATATGTGTAACCAGAGCAAAGGATTTCACGAGCCGTGTCTGACCTGTGTGCTAACCAAACTCTGCAGAGATCCGCTCAAACACACAGACACACACTTAGCTAAGTACATACAAGACACAGATACCCGTGAGTGACCTGTGTGTTAATGATCTCAGAGTAGACACACACACACACAGAGCTTTCAGGGTGCTGCTTATGCCCTTTACATATTTGCTTTGGCTTCTCTAGCCTGTCAGAGGTAAAAGCCTATGTGTGTTTATGTTTACACAGAAATGTCGATATTATTGCTTTTTGCTCCAGGTTTATGAGTTTTTTTTCCCTGTACACATTTCCTGTTTAAACAGGAAGTTGGGGTGGACACATCTATTTTTTCGTTGTCGTTGTTGATGGCCACAGCTATGAACCGTGGTTTTCTGCTTGTTAGACCAACAATGAACAACCAACTAACGAGAACAAGAAGTCTTCAGGGCTTTCACATTCTAGAGCATTTGATTGGATAACAGTCTGTGCAGTGCTACATGAGTCATCAGTAGTCCACGCATCGTGATACTCTTGTGAATGCGCATCGAAGACTGACAGGAAAGAGAAGAAGGCATTATTAATGATCATTAATCAGGGATAAATCACTGATGCCACATAGACTATTTTATCTATATCCTTAATACCTTGAATGTAGTAGTTGTGTTGCTGTCTGTGCAGGGTATGACTTATGTGAGTGTAAATGATTTCCCACTTCATTGTCCGTTAGTCGAAAATCAAATCTGGAATTGTATTCGTAATACCTGCAGTTTTGTCGGAATCCCAGAACCCAAGTATGAGAATTATGTCCACCCTTAGTGAGTACTGCTAACGATTGGGTAGAACTATGTATTTAACTGCATAAAGCCTCTGGTGGGTTAATCATCATATTGTGTTTTTATTGTATTTATTCATCTATTTTACAGGGCTTAAGCACTATGCTCCATTATTGTAAATTCTGCTCCATTGCATTTTGATTGAACAATGCCCTTTAGTGCCTTTGTGCGTTTGCATGTATTTGCATGCGCGCGAGCGTGCACAACTGTTTGTGTTTATGTTGCCTTATAAAGGTGACCTGAGACAAGGTTCAGTCACTCCCTTCTGCGATAATTTTCATTCTTTTATGAATCTGAATAAATTATTGGCATTTCTGTAATGAGGCCTCTGGTGGTTTAGTGTTTAGCAAAGTCTATCACCCTACCAACACACACACACACACACACAGACTTTTACAGAGCACTGAGTACAGTGTAAACTCCATAGATGTTCAGAATAAAAAACCTACTACTGCAGTTATATATAATGTAGGATCAGCAATTGCGAAAGGTTGTGAAACCAATAGCTCACTGCTTTCAGTGCTTATATACTCTATGGTATGACTTTCTATCAGACACCTGTGGGTCAAATACACTTCAAAATTCAGTCAATACTACGCTAAAAAATACTGTGTAGAAAATGTTAATATATCACTATCATTGGTTTCTACGCTTGATTATCTCCCTGCAAAGTCTGACATGTCTTTCGCGTGATGCTCAGCGTAACGTTTGCCTTGTATGAAGGACACGTCACAGTCTGTCACCTATCCTCCCACTTGAATACAAACAGACTGCTTTCAATGGTGCGAGGTTAAGGTACTCGCGACCCTGTTATGTTAATCTCGCTCTCTCTCTGCTGTTTACTTTCATTCGAGTGCGTGTTTTCAGAGGTTTTATTTATGTCATTAATCACTGCCTGTAAGACACAACGCTGTGGATGAAGGCGTTAAGCTCAGGCCCAGAGGCTCGTGAATTCTCCGGCGTGCGGCGTGCGATCTGTGATCTGAAACTATGGAGGTGTTTGAGACTGAATTAGATCAAAGTGGGCCTCGTGTAAGGATTACAGAGGCGAGGAAAATGCAGCAGGCATAATATTGACAATGCCAACAGAGAAGTGAGGAAAAACAAGCTAATGCGTTTCTTTCATGATTTTAAGAGCATTGGACTAAGGGCTTTATATTTCAGGCTACTGATCATCTGTGGAGATGGAAAAGTCATTGTTGATGATGCTTTCTCCTGAAATGTTGAATAATTTTAAGAGAGGAGAAAAACTGTTTTTTTGGCAGGTGGTACATCAGCATCTCCTGTTATTGTGAGAAAATAATGTGCATGTTACTCCAAAGAAAAGTCTCTGTAATCACAATGTCAATACTTTCTCTGTCTCCTACACAAGTTTCTTTTCATCTTTTTTCTCTTGACCCCTCCCCTAACCACATGACTCCATTCTGCCAATGCCACAAAACGGAAAACTTCTTCTGAAAACAAGTTTAGAACATGAGGCAAGCTTTTATAGAAGTTTAATGTTTTTAGAAATGTAGTCTTCTTAACAAGAAAAAAATAACGTTATTTTGTTTTATTATTGTTGTTGTGCTAATTACCAATATTCCTAACAGTATTTTATGCAGTTCATTTAAAATAAATGTAAAAGTTATTATTAGTAGTATCAGTAATATTATTAATGATACAAATGAATTCATTCATTAGATTTTTGTGTCGCACCAAAGGACAACCTTGCCTTACCATACAAAAATAATCATTGGCTTTGTTTGTTTCTTGTCCCAGTATTACAGGACATTTTTGACTTGAAAGACACAATCGTTATAAAGGAGCTCTAATTAGTGGTTTTATGTATGAATTGCGTTTGCACTACACCGACAGCATCGCTCATTCCTTACCGTCATCACTATGACAACAGAATGATGGAGCGACCGGTTGAAGGGGAAGTTCTTTTAAAGTGTCCAAGTCTTTGTGTTGAGCTGTTATTGTTTCCTGCTTTTCTACCACTCTCAGGAACTCGACAGGATTCAGTCCTGTTTCTCCATTGCTAAATCTACGCCTTTTACTGACACAATACTGATCACTATCTGCCAACGAGAATGGCGATCATCTTTGTTGTCATTTTTTCGAAGCGTTTTTGTGGGAAAAGGTATTGACAATGGACAATAACAGACGGCCGCTGCCAATTTAGACAGGCGTTGTTGCGGTCCGTGGAGAGTGGAGCACATTTATTAGCCTGATCTACTGCCAAAGATCCCATCAGAGTGATAAGAGGATGGACAGGGCCTGACGTTTGAAATGGAAACACGAGGAAGCCGAGCGCTCTCTGGAGATTACAGGATGAGACCGATTAGAGGCCACGAGATTATGAGATATTAGATTTGATAATGGACTATGTGTGTTTTGTCTGTGATAATGTAAGCATTACAATCTGATTGGTTAAAGGTCTCAGACTAACAGGATTCTCACATTTCTCTCTCTCTTTCACACACAGATGCAGATCTTCATGTATAACTCAGACGACTTTGACAGTCTTAACACAGCCATACGGGAGAAGCGGGTAATTGCGGCCATGGCTGTCTTCTTTCAGGTGAGAACTCGCTCGGCTCGAAAGCATCTTCATGTTCAGCCGCTGAGCTTTGTCAGTGCTAAGTGCTGGCATTAAACAGCATTGATTTTGCAAGGAGGTTTTCTCTCGTCCCATTAAGTCCAGCGATACTGAAGCTTACGCTCTCTGCCGCTGTTTTCTATATGGAAAAACACACGTATTCACTCCCTTTCCTTCCGTCTTTTGTCAGTCGTGCTGCGATAATTACAAAACAGCAATTTAAGGCTTGCCGTCTTTTACCAAGGGCTGTAAGTGTGTGTGGGTTTGTGTGCTCATTTCTCAAAATTTGAGATCTGTCAGTGCAGTCAGGCAGAGTTCAAAAGATTCATCAAACACTTCAAAAGACAACTGAACGAAGAGGCAGGGAGTGAATGGGTCACGTTGTGCCCTAATAACAGTCTTTAAGTATTTACTGTACGAGGAAAACGGTTTCAATAATGCATTTTAAGTTGTGTTTGTTTTATTAGAAGATATCGCAATCATCCTATAATAAGACACATATTGATGTTAGTGTAGTAGCATTTTCAGTCACAAGACACATTGTGTTATTACATAGTTATATGGACTGTTTTGCCTTGACAGCAAATAGTTCCACCTGAAGCTAAAACGAGAAGAGGGACAGAAATCTTTTATTTAGAAAGGGTGCGTCAAATGAATTTAAACGACAGTAATATATTTATAATGTTACAATGTCTCGCTTTAAAGAATCCTGAAAAATATGATATTAAGTGCAACTATTTTTAACACTGCAAATAATAACGATTAATCGCTTGACAATGATTATTCGCAACCAAAATAAAAGTTTTTCTTTACATATGTATGTGTGCTGTGTATACATACACATTCATTGATATATTACGGATTTTTTTACAGTTGAATTTAAATATATACTGTATGTGTGTTTTTATATATTATATATGTTTTTGTTTATTGTATTTGTAATTAAATTTGCGCGACCCTCCAAGAAAATTGCACCAACCCCAAACCTTTTGAACTGGACTGGATATATTTGCAGGTTAATTCAATAACCAAGCTAAAGCATGTTTGTTATAGATATTAAAACTAAAACAAATGAGTTATCTGAGTAATCCTGCACCCATCACCCCCAAAGCTCAGAAGACTCGTCAATAAATCACGTGACAAGGTTTTCTGTTTAAATCCCATCTGACTAGAGTTGTATGTATTCGCCCATAACCCCTCACTCATCTGTTTCATTCTTCTTCTTCTTCTGTCTCATGCCGTTATCGGAGGAAATCTTTTTAGCATGTGTCCCGCTCGATATCTCTTTTTATTTGGAAGTCACACCATTTTCTTTATTGCCCAACCGTTTAGTCTATCTGTCCCTGATTAAAGAAGATAGCGGTCGTAACATCTGTCATGATACGTTCATAGTCTTATTTACTAGACACATGTCCACAATCTAAAGTGCAGCTATTAGCTGCTAGCATCTCTCCAAAGGTTTTATCTTTTATACTCTTGAAACCACAGGCTTGTTGGTGGCCCAGGACACTATAAATCGTTCTTAGGTGGTATATAATTTATTGTTGGTTATTGTTTCAAGTTATTGTCTTGTGCTGCTTTATAGCTTGCAGTTATTTGCATTCCTCAGTTACTTTTAATCAATTGCAGGGCTTACTGTTTTTCTCTCTCTCTGTTACGGCTCACAGCTGCCGTATTAAAAACCTCACTCTGAGCTCAGTACAATAAATGAGCATTTTTATTTTCCATCTGCTAAAATGTACTTTGAACTTTATTGATTTGCATGTGCTATTTTTACTCATGAGGTGGAACAGAGCTCTTAAACTGAATTTAAACCACCAGTTTGCTGCTATTTATTGTACCTCAGGGTTTGTTCTACAAGGCAGTCCAGGTGTTTGTGGGTTGTGGGTGACCTCTTGCATACGGGGTCATTTGTAGAGTGCTTTCACTATTCCAGCCCAAATTAATGCAGTGTAGAGTGCAATATGAGCTATTGCAAGGATAGTTTGCCAAAAAATTTAAATGAGCTGTTAATGTATTCACCCTCAGACCACCCATGATTCTAATACTGTGGTCCTTGGTGATTCATAAAAGGCAAGACAAAATGAAGACCGGTGGCTTCTGATGATGCATTGAGGTCTTATGAAGCACAGTGATTGGTCTGTGCAAGAAACATTTTTGATTTGTTCTGCTACAGTGGCCTAGAAAACTCAGCAACCGTAGGTAGCAACTGTTCTTCACATCCCCCCATCATCATTTACTCACACTTATGCTGTTCCTAGCATAAATGACTTTTTCTGCTTTGGAATATTTTCTGTAGAGTGCTGGCCGCTCTTGTCATTTGTCAGAATTTTCGCTTTTGGAAGTTTCCTCCATTGTCAGTCTGATGTTGTTGACCTGCAGAGACCTCACACTGTCTCTCTCGCTCTCTCTTCCTCCGGCCCGACATTTTTGGCCCCGTCATTTTTCACACACTCTGGCCTTAGCTGTCCTGAGGCGAGCAAGTCCTGCTACTAAAATAAGAAAAATATGCCAGTTGCTGATTCCGTGTTTTGTTCTCCACACAGTGCCATTTCAGCCTCCTCCTGCTACAAAGACAAAAAACAAGGATTGGGTTTTCAGCAACAACCCCTTAAGAATCTGTCCATCTGTATCGCGTTCTTTTCTATCTGTCATTACACTGCCTGTTGTTTTTTGACCATGCGTCTTTCATTTTATCTGTACGTCTGTAGACATGTCCTTTTTATTTTTATTTTTTATTTGTCTGTCCTTTGTTTTGTCCAACTGCCTGCCTGTCTTCCCGTCTGTCTGCTGAATGAAATTTTGCCATAAAATTTTCGGAACATAGCCACACAAAAAAGTCTCAGAAACTGGAATGGCATTAAAACCAACACAAACACAAACACCCTATTCTGTTTGTTCTGTCTGTCTCTCTGTCAGTGGTTTTGACTCTGTCTGTCCTTGGTGACCAATCTCTACACTGGGGTTGGAATATGTCTAAGAAAACTGTTCTAGACAGTTGTTGTATTGCAGACTTGTGCCGCTCGCTCGCTGCGCCCACTTCCTGCATCCAGCTTCTGGAATTCTCTTTCATGCAAGAAACAGAACAAGAGTGTTCAAAGAGCCTGGAGAGATTTGTGTGAGAGAGAGGGTGGCTAAGGGCCAGTGGAAGTGCGTGAATCCTTTTCACTCCTTCCTCATGGGAGTGTTGGTTAGATCGGCTAACCAGCACTGGCCTGCTTGATACACAACCAGCACAAACACACACACGTGTGCCCAGTCTCAAAAATAGACCTCACCCCTTCTGTCCTCTCTGTCAAAGCATGTCTCCTGATTCAACCCTATAAGGGCTTCTTAAAAGCACAAACCTCTGTTTGATACACCTCCGTCCCAGAGAAGAAAAGGAAGTGCTCTGCCTATTATGTATTTTCCCTGATCTGTGCTTTTTTTAGGGTCAAGATTGTGAAAATTAGTTTCAAACCATTTTATTTTTGTATATAGTCAGCAAACAGCAAGCTATCATTCTCTTCCACTAACGTGCACACACACACACACACATATTAAAGGTCAGTACTGTAGCTTCTCTCTTTCAGGTTTTATTGCATACAGAGTCTTTTTTCAACAATTCAGTCAGTTCAGGTGCATCTCAAACACAGGCAGCTTTTGAAGCGGTTTGAGGCACAATGGCTTCTCTTATGTGAGGGGTGTTTGTATGTGATTGCAATTATTTTGCTTTTTATGACATCATCACAGAGCACTAACATCACATACTCTTTTCAGACTATCTACCAGATTTTTCCTGTGACAAACCCTTCTGTATCTATCT
>JAUYWG010000045.1:4578090-4592007 GCA_034779775.1 Enteromius afrohamiltoni
GTTTAAACTTTTGTTCCGTGATTTATGTTCTATTCTGAATAAAATATTGACATTTGCCATCTCCACATCATTGCATTGAGTTTTTATTCACAATTTGTTTAGTGTCCCACCTTTTTTGGAATCCGGTTTGTATATGAAAGTCTAATGTTTATCAGTACGTTACAGAAAATAATGAACTTTATCACAATAGGCTAATTTTTTGAAAAGGACCTGTATGAGATGGGCGGTGACAAGAGTATCCATGAATGAAAACAGACACAAAACATGCACACACAGTTTGCAGGGAGCTAGATTGCCATCAGCAGGCTGGCACGTCCAGCTGATCTTGACAGATATGTTGTTTTGCTCATGCTACACTTTTTCTTTCTGTCAAAACAGATTGGCACAGTAGATTCGGCTCATTTAAAAGGCCATTTTAAGGGTTTGAATGAAAATCAAAAAAGCAACAAAGCGATAAAACTTTGATTTGCACATTGAATGTCAATTGCCTCTTCAACATGATTCTATTCAAAGTCAAACACGCTAATGGGCAAAAATCTTCGAAGTTTCAACTATTTTTTGACAAGGTATGAAGGCATTTACATGACTTTACATGTAGTCAACTTATTATGTATAATCACTGAACAATGTGCAATAATAGCTCAGATTTTCTCATGAATGTGAGTCACCATCAGTATCCAAATGTTCTGAGCCCATCGGATCAAAACTGCAGGAAGTGATACGTGTAACGGTCACAGCTCAGTGAGCTTTCTACAGGAAGACACAGTCCATAAATGCTGCCCACAGAAGCTTTCTGCTCTCGTTTGACACCTCTTAAAGTTCTTTTGTTCCTTTTCTTCTCTGGGTGATTTTGTTTAAAAGGAAACACTGCTGAGGCAGATATAAGTGAGCCTATGGAGGAAGACAGTTGTCCTTCACTCCCCATTTTTCTTGCTCCTTTGTTCTTCATCAAAGCAGGAAGTAGGTCACAGAAACTGACAGACGGAGCTCTGGGGCACTTTAAGATCCGATCGATGCTCAGCCAGTCTGCTGCATTTGCAACATCTGGAGCATAGGTGGACATCACACACGTCTTGCAGTTTGCCCCAAGAATGCCCTGTTGCTGTGGTTAGCCATAAGGGATTACTCAACCATCAGACTCCAACATATCTTTTAAGCAGTGACCCGCACACACACACACACAGATGTGTGACCCAGAACGGCCCTATTGCTGTGATTTCCCACCAGGGATTACTTAACCTTCTTACCCATGATGCACAGTCATTGCATAAACACACACAAATACAAATCTGTGCCGGATTACTACTGTGCTAAGAATTGTACACAATAAGATGCGTGCTTTTGTAGTCTGTGCCCACTCCCAATAAGCTGTTTACAAGCATGGTTTTGGCATACGAGGGATTAATAGATGAGGATTGTGATTAGGAGATTATTCGAGAACGCCATATTGATGGAGCGGATCTCGCTGTGGAACCCAAAAGCACAGGAAATGATGTCAGAAATTAGACTTTGTGGTGTATTGGTGCTAGAATGTAAGATTTGACAATGCTCTTGAGGGTTTTCATTAAGGGTGGGTATATATATATATATATATATATATATATACAGCTATGAAAAGACCACTGCAGAAAAATCAGTTTCTTTTGGGTTTTATTCTTAAACCAATACAAAACAATGCGCGATTGTTTCATTTTTTGTAAACTGCCGTCTTTGAAATATTAAGGATAGAAGCAACTTGATGCTCACTGATTCCTTGAGCCAATAAAAAAGGATTGAGGCCTTTTTTCTGGATTTAAAACCTTTCTTTTCACTGTTTTTTGCTTGTTTAGTGTTTATTTTTAAATTTCTAATTACGTTTGAAAGACTTCTAGCATTTTTTACCATCCAACTGGTGACACTGCAAGAGGATAGTGTTGATTAAAGCAGTGCTTTTTATACTTTTTATCTGTTAAATACATGTGGATTCAGGTGCTCACCAAATAGTACCTCGATAAACAGAATGAAGCTTGTTTGTGTAGAAATTTAACAAAAACTGGCATGAAATGCTTGTCATACTCAGAGAGATACTGATTTAGGAGTAAATTGCAGTGGTCTCTTATTTTTTTCCAGAGCTGTATATGTACTAATATGTAAATACTAATAAAAAATATATAAAAAATATATATAATAATAAATTTAAAAAAAAATGTTATACTGTATGTGTGTCTTTATACATAATACATATACACAGTACAGACAGACATACAAAATAAATAAGCAGAAATGTTTAGTTTGTATTTAAATCTATTACATTTAAAAAGAAAGATGATTTAGCCATTTATCTTTTTTATGCCTTCAAGGCACTATTTCTTATTGGTTGAGCCTCAAACTCACACTTTCACACACACACACACACACAAACACACAGCCTGTGATTCTTACTCTGTGTCTTGCAGATGACTTCATATGCGTTATAATGTAAAAAGGACAGTGTATGAGTTCTGTGAACACTCTTAGTGTTCTTAGAAAGCAGGAGAGGGATGCAGGAAGAAGGTTAGTGAGGCATAGCAGAGGAGAAAGTAAGACAGACTGCAGGTCATGTTTTCAGTCTTTGATCAGCCTGTGAGCTAAAATAATGTACCTCTGTGTCACTAGTTTGAAAGGAGGGGAAAAGAGAGACTCCGGGCATCTTGGGAGATGGCTTTACTGAAAAATAAGAGACATACTGAACTCTCTCTCTCTCTCTTTCTCTCTCAGCTGGAAGCGTTCTACTCCATCTTCACCACAGAACAGCAGGATCATGTTAAATCCGTGGAATACCTGCGTAACAACTTCCGCCCACTCCAGAGTCTGGACAACCGAGAGGTCTTCAAATCCGCTGTCAAAGACGCTTGGCTGCCTGACTTGACTGACAGCCTGGGCAACCCATACGGTACTGAGGCTTCTAAAGGTGGGCGGGCTCTCCGGACAGCCGATTGGCTGGCTGCTTCTATCAAGCCAGATGTTTGTACATCATGGCTGTGAATCACATACCCTGTGTTCATAAGCTCTCTGGACTCTTTTTGGATACAAATTTAGATTCAAATAGATTCAGATTTCCCTCATAATGCAGGAGCAAACGTGTGTGTGTCAGTGTGTGTGAGTGCGTGTGTGTAATGAGAGTGAGTAGGTGGCATATGGTGCCGTCCTCTGCTATTGTGTCATTAGATGCTCTGTCTTTACTTGCCTATTTTCTCGCTCATTTCTCTGCTCTGTGTGGCAGCTGCACTCGCATGAAATGCACAGGACTGCAGCTTTTCAAGGGCACACTGTTTTTCACTCCTCTGTCTAAACGCCACAGAACTGCTGGTGTCCTTGTTGAAGATATTTGGACAGGAATGGTTGAAGCATTCAGATATACACAGACATCCGATTTTATATAATGATTTTTGCGTGCAATTAATGTCAATATAGCCTTGATGAACATAAGAGACTTTTTTCTGTGTACATTTTGTATTTTACATGAACCCGATAATTACAATTTTTTTTACTTTTTTATTTCCCTCATAAGGGCTAGATATAATAACAGGGCAAATTAGCATTATACCGCAATTCCATAATAGCACCGATGGGAGGAAATAATTCAGCGTCTGACAGTGCACACATTAAAGACAGCCAGATCATTTCCATAATGACCAGCGCAAAATATTGCGTTAAATAGCGACACAAATTCTAGTCACCAGTTGTTTTGGTCACCGTTGAGAAATTCTGGTTACAAACTTTCTTCAAAATTCCTTTAAACCAGTGTTATTGTATTATTCCTTCGACAGTATAACTGCAACAACAAATAGCCCATAGTTTAATTTCATCTGTCACCGGGCTATTTGATAGTTAAATTAGGAATATGTACTAATATTTGTTTAGTTAATTTTTGACTGCTAACATATCCCACTCCCACATATCATGGCATTCACAAACACCAGGATTTTTCCTGCTGTAAACTCCTGTACGTATTAGTTATTTCTGTCACTGTTTACCATGTAAACTTCACGCTTTCATGCTGCCTAGCAACGCCATGAAAATGCTTTTTTCACATGGTGATCACAGCAGCACTTGACGCTTGTGTTAAGAGGAGCACAGCCGCCCTGACATGGGTCATGTGACAGGGGTTTAACCCTAACCAACTAACAAGTATTCTTACTGTCATTTTTACATTTCTTTATGAAGGCCGTTTGTCTCGTGGGACCATCTGATTTACACAAATTGTGTAAACAACAAAAATACACACCCACTGCCTTCCATATACACAAAAACACTCATCCTACACACTTTCACTGTACTATTTGGAGAATATCTAGGAGGCTTTAACAGATATTGATTGGCGCTGGAATTGTACTGCAGTAGCTCCTCTCATTTACAGTTTGCTCACATGTTCATAAAATCTTGCCTGGTGATCCGTGGTCCAAGTACAGAGCCTCGAACACAGATCACGGTACACAAATGACAGGCAGAAAACTCTTCTCGTCACCTTGGTCAGGGTAAGGAGGCAATGCTTACGCATGGCCAGAGGAAGATGGAGACCAATACAACAGGTTTCAAGTCAGACCTTGGTTTCTTTTGGACACAGTTCTTCTCATTCCATCCTCCCTCTTTATAGCTACCTTTACAGTGAGAGCAAAAATGGGTTGTGGGTGTTTCTTCAGCTGGCGCTTTTATGTGTGTTATTTTGAGCCTTGGAAGCTTTTTGCAATTACATTTTTTATTTCCTCTTTTTTAATTTCATATAATAATAAGCATGAGAGTGATATAAACAACTGTTCTTAGTGTCCCTCAGTTGTCATGTTTACAACAACTGGTAATTGTGGCCATCATGTATTGGAGTAAAAAAAAAAAAACCTTTTTGATGAACGTTGTGAATGAAAGATAAAGAGGTCAAAACAAGGTCAAAGTTATTTTCATTGCCTTCTTTGCTCATATTTACCAAGGGAACAAATAATTTTCTGTATTATATTTATGTATTTTTGGCATTATGAAAAATGTGTAAAAACTATAGTGTAATTACAGGTCCTTTTTTATTATTTGGTTCTGAGAGGTCCACGTATAATTTTGTCAACATTATTATATCAAAATACATAATTTAGAAGTAATGGGATATTTTTCTTTCCTGTTTCAACACCCTCATCAAATGCTCTGTTTGAATAGATGGGGCGGATTGCTGTGATTGGCTGACATTTGTTTATTTTTGACAGCCTACGTCCTTCATAGATGGACATTGACGTAATTTAGGTTTTTTAAAAAAAAGCATAAATATCCAGTACATATAAAACGACCTGTTGTAACAGAAGCAGTAATGATCACATAATCAAAAGATGTTACTCACACCTGCATTTTGCAACATTACTGTCAATATTCACCTTAGCACTGTCTTTTAGTTTTCCTTCTGAAAGATCTGGTGGGCGGGGTCAAACAGGCAGTGATGTAGAAGCAGGCGTTGATCATCATCTGCGGAGGTGGTCTTTAGCCACACCATTACATCATAAAGTGGCACTTTCCATAACCTGTTGTTTTGGCAGATTGGCTTTAGTCTAAAATGCTACAACAGCTAATAAAATAACCTTAGTAACACAAAGATATTGACCAATTTATTCAAAACAATATTTGATATTTCCACCACATACTGACATACCAGCCATTTTGCTGTGGAAATGACTTTAACTTGCATTATATAAATTGGTTCAGAGGAAAACCAATGGCAAATTAAAAGTCCTCAGGCCCAAAACTACCAGTAGCTGAAGGAGCACCGAGAGCTGACCACCCACACTTTCTATTAAACTCGTTCTGTCTGTCTAGCTTGTTAACGCAGGTCCAAAAACTTCCCTGTGATTTGGATTCCCAAAATTGCAGCTGCCTAAATTCCAGCACATTCTGAATCAGAATAAATTTGGGTTCTTGGAAATGTTCTGAAATTCTGTAATACGAAGAGAGAAACGCTTCTCTTATCGCTCCCTGGTTATACGTTTAATTTCAGCTCCGTGCAGAATTGATTGTGGACGCCGTGCACTGTCGTCAAAGAATAAAAAGAGAACAGAAAGGATAGAATAAAGAAAAAAAGGATGAAAGGGTGGAGTAATAGTGCGATAGAAGCTGAAAACAGAAGCATATCAATGGTGCCTGCAGGCTGGAGCTGAACTTTTTGTCAGCTTCGATTAATTCAAAAGACACTTTGTATCATAGCTGAACTCCTCCTCGCAGTAGGCAAAACAGCCGAATCAGTTTTATCAGAATATAGTACAGACTTTGACACAGAACACACCTGTGAGTGTGTCTAGCTGGGAAACGCATCATTTGAATTTTTCTTTTCTTTCTGCTAAACATAACATTTTTTCAAGCTAAAGCGTGCGCAATCAGGCCTATTCTAGAGTGTGTTTATTTCACTCTTCTGTGGTACCAAACCTGTATCTTTTTTCTATCCAACGGTAGAATTTTCTTTTTCATGGGAACTCTTCCTTTAAACTGGTCTTTTCCGAAACAGCCGCTCAAGGTTAACGGAGCGTTTGCACTTTCCCTCTCTCTAATTTGACTTCTGCTCTCACCTTTTCTCCTTTCCTGCTACATGCCTCCATTAATCTCACTCTCCATGGTCAACAAGCCGCAGGGCCAAAGATGGCCTTTTTATTAAACGTTTCTCTGTGCATCTCATAAGAGACCTCCACTTCCGCACAGTAACCTCTGCGACTGTATTCGAGAGAGTAGCGATGTGCTGCACAGATACGAGGATGAAAAAGTTGTTATCATCAGGCTTTTCTTCTAAATTCTGTTGAACACCATATAAAATTCCTTACTGAAACAAATTTTCGAAAACAGTTGTTTGAATACAAGATTTATCACGACTTTATATATTTCCTGTACATTAAAGTATTTGTATTTCTGTAAGCACCACTTACTCTCGGAGATTTAGATTTTCAATACGTCTGCCAATTTTCACAGTTTTATTCCATGCAAAATCAGACTAAATTTTTGTGCCAAGCATTCCTATTGGTGAGAACGTCATTTACTGCAGATCCTCCATCCGATATACGCTAAAAGCACTGTATTTTGCTAGTGATGGGGAAAGTGTATAAATATATAAATAAAACACTGTGCAGGTTTTTAGGTTTACTATTCATTATTGCTTACCTTTCAGGTTCGTACATTAAAAAGTGATGCCGCAGCAATTCCGACTTTTTGAAAAGAAGAAAAGAGAACATCGTAAGCTCAAGTTTCACCGTTGTGGGCAGTAGTAACTGTACTGCCTGCCTCTTCAATATCATCTAGGTTGAACTGTATGCAAATTGGGATGTTCATGAGCTTTTGAACATGATTTCCCTATACACTCTTACCGGAGGAGGCTGTTGAACTGTCTATGAGGTCTTATTTAAAGGACAAGCTTCCATCCTCAAAGGTCACAGTCGTGTTTGTGTGCTGTAATCATGAATGCACGCCATCTGTGTGAAAGTCAGGGCAGCCATCACTGTATTCTTTATGCAGTATGATTACGGCTGTAGTCACTATTACTTCTCTCATGATTAGAGCTAATAGAGGCTTCAGCGTGAGGAGTGATGGTAGAATTAGTTTAATTAGCATTGTTTTGGATGTAATGGCTCCCCTGCGGCTGTGGGAGGGAGTGTTTTTGTGATTGTGTGTGTGTGTGTGTGTGTAGAGGTGTGTGTTTGTCTGTGTTGCATGCATTTAAGGAAGACCAAAACTAAAGAAAATTTAGGGCTTCTTCTGTCAGATTTCTCTGCGAATAGAAGCTCACCCCTACGCACGCTGTCAGCCGGCAGAAACTGTGGCACGCTCTGTGATTAAACACCTTCTGCTGGAGAGATTAACAGCAACTTGGATGCTGCTGGTGTTTACAGAGGGCATGACACAATTCAGGACACGTGAAAACCGAGTAGATCTAGTCAATGGTCTAACAGAGCCATCTAGTGGCTGTGGGATCTAAGGGCACTAATGGAGCTCAAGGTTAGAGCGGTGGCAAAGAGGTAACCACACATTTCCTTTCTTTCTGTCTTTCACGCAGCATGCAGCAGCGCCCCGATCAACATGAACGTCCAGCACATGAACAAGACGGCGCTTGTCGTTCGATGGTCCCGTCCGGAGATCACCTATGATCCGCCCATCATCAGCTACCACATATCCTACAGCTGGACCAGAAACGATGAGTCATACGAGGAGACGTACGTCAAAGGGAGTGATCAGAAACTGGTGAGTAATGTGTGTAATGTCATCCATATCACAATATCTCACAATTATTCCTTACGAATGATAAGATATTTGGCAACTATTATGTGACGTACTTCCAAGTTCAGCTGGATGTTTGGGAAACGGGGGTTGTGTTTGCTCTATGTGTTTTTATTGGTTGTCTCTACCACAATATCTCCCAAAAATGATACACTACTCCTCTTATATAAACAAAATAAAATAGCAGCAATGACACATTTCCTGGTTAAACTGGTGACAGTTAACACTATTTACAACTAGTTGCTTGTTAATATGCATATTACTTAGCATATTAGCTGCACTTGTATAGTACATATTAATGTCTTATTGTGCCATGACCATACGTGACCCAGAACCACAAAAGCAGTCTGTAAGTGGCCGGGGGTTGTTTGTAGAAATAGCCAAAAATACATTGCATGGGTCAAAATTATTTTTGCCAAAAATCATTGGGACATTAAGTAAAGATCATGTTCCAGGAAGATATTTTGTTATATTCTGACAACTTTAAAAGAGATTTTCTCAATATTTCGATTTTTTTGCACCCTCAGATTTCAGATTCTCACATATCCTAACAAACCAAACATTAGAGGAAAGCTCATTTATTCATCTTTCATATTTTAGATCCTTTAACTCTAACCAGTTCCTAAAGTTAAAGCAAATTAGGAATTTATTGAGGGAAACTTTTAGTCAACAGGGAATACAGTGTGTGTGTGTGTGTGTGTGTGTTACTTAAAGAGAGGTTGTGTGTGCTTTTTGTGTTTTATGATCATCTTTACAGCAATATCTCACCATAAAACCAAATTTCTTTAAATACAGCAGTAAATGACTCTTGCATTATACTGAACACTCATAAAGTGGGTTGTGAAATGTATAAACTGAATATTCATTGGAAGACATAATTGCATTTGTTGGTTTATATCCATAAATACATAAAATAGACTCCATTTTTCTTGTCTTTAAGCAATAAGCTTTTGATTTTTCCGATTTGTGGCAGCCTGTTCTTGGAAAACAAACTATCTGGCATGTGAGGGTGTTGTTATCATGTCTGTAAACCCCTAGCTCATGGATAATATCCTGTAATCTCTCCTCCGCTAGAGCCTCAGATCCATGTTTGCAGAAGCGCAGTGAGTGTGACTGTGAATAAAGACTGTATTTTAGGTCGTCAGCAGGGGGCCGCAGCGGTAGACACCGACCTTGGGGCCCTCCATTTGAAAATACTTATGCACTAAAACTGTTTAAGAGGTGGAGATGTATTTTAAACTCATTTCTCTTGACTTTACATTGAGCACACTCCGTGGGGTGTGAAATTTATAACAGGCTGAGGTTTCCGATTCTCCAGTCCATAGGGGGTTGTAAGGGTGACATTATTGTTCATTTTCTTCCCAAACATTCCAGAGTGCAGTGGTTGAAAATGGCATGGCACCCCATCTCAGAATATCATCAGAGCCACCCCATTCCCTCCTTACCCAAATTCCTCCCTTTTTCCTTTCTTTTAAGTACTTCATTTCCATTTTTATTTCCTCTCTCATCCCAAGACGCTGCTATCTGGGTCAAATTAGCGGCTGGCTCAATTTTAGAGGGACTGCTTGCCAGATCAATAGAGGTTGTTTTTTTTTTTTTACTCTTTTTCATTTATAAAAACCCAACACCGCAGAGTAATATTTGAGTTGGGGTCTTCTACAGAATGAAATAGAGTCAAGCTCGCATAAATCAGAAAAGGTGTTGGTGGTGGAGAGGAACTGACGCCATTTACTTAGCGTAAGATTTACAAATCCCTCAAGCCCACGGCCCTTTTCAGCGGACCCCGGAGAGGTGAAGTGAGTTATGATAATGGCTATTACTCATACACTTAGAACTGTATTGAATCTTCATTTCTCAGAGACGAAATCAGGCTGCACGAGTGAGTTTAGACGGAGACCGTTGAGACAACAATGAAGGAAATGTTGTTAAAAAGTGCCCATATCTGACCCTCAAAGTAGATTTGTTAATTAAGTGTGTTACTAGAGGCTTATTTAAAGGCTTTTTTTTTTTTTTACTAGCATCAGCTACCTGTAGCCAAGTAGGCACCCACATAAAAACACAGCAGAGCATAAGCTCATGAGCACCTTACACCCTGTCGGCCACCCACAACTACATCATGAGGTGTTTAGCACAGCACCGTTGTTGAAATCTACTTTAATAACGAGTATTTGAAAAGCTCATTTCATCATTCAGAATTCAGATTTATACAGCTATTCAGGTTTTATGGATTTAACTTAAATTTACATTTAAATAGCGTCATTTCATGAACTGATACAGTGCAAGTATACCAACCTACTGAAGTACTGAAATCTGATTTGTGTACAGTTTTACCATTCACAGACATTGTTTACAGCGTAGGGGCTTGATCTGCAGTCAAACTCAATGTGGTACATTTCTTATTATCTCGTCCTTTATTATTCGTATTTATTGTAAGTGTCTTTCCTGTAACTTCTGATAAATTGAACGCATCCTTGCTAAATAAGTATTAGCATTCATTTAGAGAAAATGTCATTATTCATCTGGTTGTAAATAATAAGTGACGGTCGCCTTAGGAAACACAACTAATAAAGAATTTTAATACACACTACAATTACAGGGATGTAGTTCATTTTACGTTGACTATATACTAATCAAAAATGTAATGTATATTACTGTGGTCTCAGAAACGTCCTGATGGTGTTGTGTGAATTATAGATAAAGGTGTACATTATATAAACAGCCTTTAAAAATAAATTGCATGCTCTCTCGCTGAATCTCAATGTCTTTCTGTCCCAGCTGAGCAGCTCAGAGGTGCTTTAGGTGGTAATGAATGTTATGTGAGGGAGAGACTGATAGAGACTGTCTATTTTCAATGCTAATGACTTGAGAAGAAAGGTGTTGGCGTCGAGTGAAGGAGAAGAGAACAAGCTGTTCACCTTCATCCTCCAGACCTCTGTCAGGAGAGGTCACGCTTCAAAGTGTGTCTACCGTTCTTTTGTGTTTTGACTGGAAGCTTCAGATGATAACCGTCCAGACTGACTCTTCAGAGGGGTATCTGTCCGTGACGTATTGTGTACGTGTGACTGTGTGTGTGTGTGTGTGTGTGCTTCAGGAGGCCGTCATTGCCCCGGTGTCGCCGGATGTGCTGTACCTGTTCCGCGTCCAGGCCGTGTGTCTAAACGACAAGCGCAGTGACTTCAGCCAGAGCATGCTCTTCAGAGGTACAGAGCTACGCCTTCACACACACACACACACACGGCTTTAATGAATGCTAGTTTAGGTAGTGCTTTTAAAAGTGCTCCGTCTCATTCATGTTTGTCTTCTTTGTTATGGTAGCCAACACCACCAGGATATTTGAGGGAACAAGAATAGTCAAAACCGGGATGGTAAGTTCACATCTGTCCAGCAGGTGGCAGCAAGCGCTCTAACAGTGGCCATTAAACAAATAAAATGTACCTGTATGTTATTAATGATCTAATATTGTAAATGTTTTAAATAATGATATTGAAAGTGCATTAATTATTAATAGAAATATATTATATAAATATACAAAATAATAAAGATTACAAAATATATTTGTTATTATTTATTGTATATGTGTGTATGACAATCTAAAAGCTTTAGTTTTTAACCATTTTAATTTCTTGTAAAGTAATATAAATATTTGTATTACAAATAATGGTTGTATAAATACAAGTATATATTATGTTACATATTAAAAATGTATATGCGTACAATAATTGCATTGTTTTTTTATCTGATATTTATTTTAGAAGGATTAATACAAAAATGATTAGAGGTAAAATGAGTAGAAATCAATGCAAATCTATAGTTATACATGAAAAAGATTCCTCAGAAATGGCCTGCTATTCTTGTTGGTCTTATATCAGGTCTGTTTTACTGACGTTTTCTCTTTTGAAATCAATGTAGATGTCAATCAAATGTCATTTCTTCCTGTCTCTAGCCAACTGTGTCCCCAGCGTCCTCAGCGGACATGGCACCCATCAGCTCCGGCTCTTCCACCTGGACTTCCTCAGGTCTTCCGTTCTCCTTCGTTTCGATGGCCACCGGCATCGGCCCCTCCTCCAGCGGCAGCCAAGCGACGGTGGCATCTGTGGTAACCAGCACCCTCCTGGCGGGTTTGGGTTTCAGTGGTGGGGTCATCTCTTCCTTCCCCAGCTCCGTCTGGCCCACCAGGCCTCCGCCCTCCAGCCGCCAGACCCCGGCCAAAGCCATGGTGACCACCACAGAAGCGCCTTCCTCACCGGCCTCTGACGCAGATGCCACCGCAGCTGCAGAGAACGACGGATCGGACGATGGAGGAGATAAGGGAGGGAAGGGGGAGGACGAGGATGGAGAAAAAAACGGAGAAGAAGAAGAGGAAGAGGACGAGGAGAAAGGTGCAGAGAGTAAAGATGGCAGAGTTCCAGACCATGTTGAAAAGCAGACGAACAGCTCCGTGGCGAAAGATCCACCTGCAGAAGCGCCCGATTCGACAGCGAAAGAGAAAGGAGAAAACTCCACAGTGCCATCTAGTGTCCCGGAGCAAAACACACACACAATACGGCAAGAGGAAACACAGGTCCTGCCAACCAGAGATCCAGTGGGTGATGATAATGTGACAGCAGTGATAGAGACCCCAGACGACACGGCTTACACCAGCAAACCCAGCAGAGAAGACCGCAAACACGTGCCTCCTTTCTCAATACTTACAGGTTAGAAACAAGAGCCTTATTACTTTCCTTATTTATTTATTTTTTGTAATAAATCCAGGGTTCACTAAGGTCAAAATAACTTTTCCAGTTGCTCATGATTTCATGTATATGAATTGTTAAAAATGAATACTTAAATATACTCATAGGTTCTCCATTGAAATATTTAAAAGCAGAAAACCTTGAGCCAAATATATATAAATAAAACATATTAAAACGGTCATGAAAAACAGCATAATTATAGATAACTATAACTAAAAGTAAAACACGTAAGAATTATTTATTCATTTATTTCTCTATTCGTTCATTTAATTTGTGTTTCACTTTTAAAATTTAAAAATGACAAAAACGTTAAATAGCTAGTACATTTAAATGTCCATTGAAAATAGAACATTTACAAATAAAAATATTCAATATTCAAATTATGAATAAAAACGATAAACGTACTATATAATAGCTCAAATGAACTGTTATGGAGTTATATTAGTTTTTCAAACAAACCTTTGATGGGGGGTGTATCTGGTTTTAGTGGTGTAGCTTATTTTAATGCTTGTTTATCTTTTGTTGATTCCCTCTAGTTGAGAAAAACTTCTGAAAAGCAACGACATGACTCAAATATTTTTGGTCTAAAAGTATACATTTTTTTTTAAATAGATAAAAAATGGCAGTCAGGCATTCAGATTCATTCATTTTATTCAATAAAGTGACAAATGTCAGGGTGCTACAACTGTCCTGATATTATAATGGTGAAAAGAACATGTGAAAAACCAAAATACAGAAACACACAGCCCCATCTCAGATCATTTGATGTCTTTAATTCAATGTTAGTTCAGTTTTAAAATGTCATGTGGTGCAACTCTCAAAAACTATATATATATATATATATATATATATATATGTATAAATAATTAGTGCTGTCAAATGATTAATCGCGATTAATCGCATCCAAAATAAAGGTTTTTCTTCACATAGTATATTTGTA
>JAUYWG010000045.1:4592107-4610709 GCA_034779775.1 Enteromius afrohamiltoni
TGGTGTTTAAAATAAACATAATAAATAAACACAGCATCAACACATATATTATGTAAAGAAAAACTTTTATTTTGAATTAATCATTTGACAGCACTAAAAAATAATTATTTGGATGAGTACATGTTAGTAATTGATGTCATTTTTTTTACTTGTAATCAAAGACCATAATAGCATAGTGGACTCTTTTGTCTTTGCCCAGCCTTTCATACCACCCTAGCCACTGCATAGCAACCTTTCACACCCCCCTAGCATTGTCTTGGGAGGTTTTGCATGTGCAGCAGCACTCATCTGTTCACCAGGAAATGTTTCATTCATTTTCTTCTCAATAAACATTAAGTTCTTGCATTTCGTGGTCTTGTTGGCATCCCCTGCTCAATGATGCCTTAATTTCACTCTGGTTTATTTATGCTTTATTTCCTACCGTTTCTCTTTGTCTCTCCCTCTGCCTCATCCTGCTTTCCGTCCCCTCTATTTGTTTCGAAGGCAGAGGGTTGGCCTAGTTTTCCGGTCCAGAGAGGATGAGAGCAGAAAACATTTTCAGCTGCAGGGAGTTTAAAAAAAAAAAAAAAACAAGAAAGAAACAGAGAAACTCCATATTTAGCTCCATGGCACTAGAGTTATGTTCCTACAGTGTGTGTGTGTGTGAGTCCTCGCGTGACTGCAGGTCTGTGTGTGACCGTGCTGAGGCTGTAGCAGCATGGATTAGTTAGCAGCATGCTGTCCTGGACCACCCGAGGGGTGCTGCAGGTTACTGATCTCTCTTTTCGTATGTTCGGGATCTGTGTCTGTGGTTTCCGATGACGGTTTGGGGCTGTTGGGGATGTGTGTGTGTGTGTGTGTGTGTGTGTGTGTTAGCTGTAGACTGGAAGGGGGACCGTGATCTTGCCAAGTGGGACGTGTTCCTGAATCAACATCCTTGTTAGTCCTGGAACAGCATTCCTATCAACCAGTCAAGTTTTAGGGAAGGAGTCAGAGTTCAGCTTAGGACTGGCCAACTCTCTCTGAACTGATGTGTGCTTTACAGTCAGGATCACAATAACTGGAATGTTCCTGGGCAAACAAAACAAGTTCCCTTGGCAAAATAAGTATTTATTTTGATTAATCGTTCATTTGCATTTTTATTTTGAATGATGAGTACATTTTGGATAAAATGGAGCTAATTAAATATTGTTATATTTTCAATAATTTAATGTAATTGTATTATTGAAATACTGTATTTGTAATATTATTATTATTATTATTATTATGTTGATATTGCTGTAATTCATGCTTTACATAAAATTCATTTATTTTGAAACATTGTTTATTTATTTGTTATTTATTTTTATTATTGATATTGTTAAGTGATATATTTTAGCATTTTAAATATTAAGTAAATATTGTGTAAAAAAGGATTAGCGATCTAAATTGTTATATTTCGTTTATTTTAATAATGTATTTTTTTTTTTATTATATAATATTAAATGTTGTTGTTACTACTAATAAATTAATAATAATAATAATAGTTCATGTTGATATTGTTATAATTTATGTTTATTGCCTGTAGCAATCTAAATAACTGTTTTGAATAAATTAGTCGTGTACTTTATTATTAAATTATAACAAGTTATTATTATTAGTAGTCATAATAAATGTAATTAATAATAATAATAGATAATAAATTGTTATATTTAACGTTGATATTGTTATTTTGCATTTGTTTTGAATGTTTTATGAGCATTGTTTTGTTGTATTCTGTGTAGGATAAACGTTTGTGAATGAAATTTCAGCAATCTAATTAAACTGAATATTATACCAGGGCTAACTAAATCATATAATTTAATGAAAGTATTGCAAGTGTATTATTACTGATGATCATAATAACAATAGTAATTGTTGGCTAAATAGGTTTTGAAACACAGCCTCTGTTTGCTATTTGTTCGGTGCGTTGTTAGTAATGTGTGTGTGTTTGTGTTTCAGAGCGCACTATAGTCTCCAGCATGCACCCAGTGCCTGCTTCAGCACGGATGGAGTGGATCATTCCTCTGGTGGTGGTGTCGGCGCTCACCTTCCTCTGCCTCATTCTACTGCTAGCCGTGCTGGTTTACTGGAGGTGAGACACTCATCCACACTGACACATTCACCGCCGCTCAGACTCAATGAATCTCTGACAAACTGACGGACTGCCGGAGTCCGAGTGAAGCACTGACTTTCTGATTCTCTGATTGAATCACACAGACGGATGGATGGATGGAGTCTCTCAAACACTTCATCTGGTTTATTGCGTTAGAGTTTGGCAGACATGTGTATGTTGGTGTATAGCTCTGGGTTTGTGTGTTTGGATCCTGTAACGGCTAGTTTATCACTCTGGGGCCCCTGGCGTCCCCTGGGCTGGAATGAAAAGCAGTTAGGTGTGTGTGTGTGTGTAAAGTGCAGGTGATGTGTCTCTTGTGAGGGTAAGTAAGATAGAGAGAGGCTGTACTCTTCCCTAAGGGCACCTCCGAAGCCATTCAGGTGCTATAGAAACGGCTCTTGGGGCCCAGTTTCCATGGTCACACCCCAGACTGAGTGAATCTGGCTTCATATGTGTGAGTGTGTGTTTGGAGCTTATGTTTTAGAATGATATTTCTGAACCTCACAGAGACTGTGTTTATTTAATACTGGTGACTGGTACAATGACTGGCGATTAAAGATGAATGTCTCCAGTCTTCAGTGTCACATGATCTTGCAGAAATCACTCTAATATGCTGATTTGATACTTATTATTAGCATTGGCTATTGCTACTGTATTAACAACGGTGCTGCTTAGCTTATTTTTCTATTATATTATATGATATTTAATAAGTAATATAAGTTTACATCAGAAAATTCAGGAAGAAAAATATTCAGTTTACATCACATTAAAATAGAAACAAGTTATTTTAAATTGTAATAATATTTATGTATTTGTCTCTCAAATAAGTGCAGCCTTGATTAACAGAAGAGACTTCTTTAAACTTTAAACACTATACTGAGGCTAATTCTTACAGATTACTCAAATTCTGAACAGCAGTGTAGTTGAGTGTGTGTGTGTGTGTGTCATGACTGCGGCGAGTGTTTGGATCCAAATGCAGTTTTATTTAGGTTTAACAGGCAGGATCAGATACACAGGCAAACAGAGCAATAGAGGTAAGACTAAATCAGGTGGAAATCCAGGCAGAAAGGTCAAGGCAGGCGGCAAACAGGTAATACAACCAGTCCAAGCTAATACACAGGCAGACAATAAACAATGAAAACGCTCAGAAATGATGCCGGAGCAAATCAAGTGTGACTGTGGTATTTATACAAGAGGGGAAGATGAGTGAGGGAGGTGAGAGAGTGATTGCAGATCGCTGACAGGTGTGAGAGAGTGATGTATTGTGGGAAACTGAGTCTGTGTGAGGTCAGATGATGGTGAGAGAGTGCAGTGGCTGATGGGAGTTGAAGTCTGGAGTGTCCTCTGGCGGAGTTTGAGGGCACTCATGACAGTGTGTGCACCTGGTATTGGGACCTTATTGGGACCATTTGTCCCCACAAAGATAGGAATAGCAGTAAATGTTGACCTTGTGGGGTTATTTGTTAGGTCTCCATGAGGAAACAAGCTTATAAATCAGACAGAATGAAGTGTGTTGAGAATGTAAGAGTGTGTAGTGTTTCCTGTAAGGGGTAGGTTTAGGTGTAGGGTCAGTGTAGGGCAATACCACATATAGTCTGTACAGTAGAGACACCATTACACCTATGACCCCAGAAAACATGAGTGAGTGTTTGTCCATTTGCACTCATATTCCTCTCTGGATCTGTTCTCTTCTCTAGTGGCTAGCTGATAAAGTCTCTCAGGGGTTTTGATCACACGATGTCTCGGTTTAGCAAACAGCTCTGGAGCAGGCCTGTGCCAGCACTGTCTCCCCAGGTCTGGGCTCTCCGCCCTGGGCCACAAACGGCCATCTGCTCCCCCCTCTGCAGTAGCAGGGGGTCGTGAAATATTTTGAGCTGCGTAACCACGGCCAAATTCTCTACAGCTTGATAACACACATCCGCGCAAACACAGTTGACCTGCCACAAAACCCTCCACAGAGAGAACGTACATCTGTCATAGCACTGAAGACGTAAGCTGTTATTTGATGCTGTTTGTAGTTGATCAAATGCTAAGAATATTGGAAATGTTTTGTGAACCTTCTGGGTATTAAAACAGCTGTGACAGTGTGTGTGTGTGTGTGTGTGTTTGAGGGTCTTTAAGTGTAATCTGTTCAGTAGACTGACTGAGATTACCCTTAGCGTACACGCTAATGTCTAAGTCTGTATCAGATCAGATATCCTTACCTTCTGTCACTGTAAGTGTGTGTGCGCGCTTATGTATGTCTCGCCATATGTTCACACCAGCAATACAAGTGAATATTTCTTCACGCATACATTCTTACATGTGCATGTGGAAACTATAGAGCTGACTAATTAACAAAAAAAAAAAAAAGTTGAATAAATAAATATTATTAAAATAATAATAAAATGTAAATACATTATTATTTAAAAAAAAAAACATTTAATGAATTAATTATAGTCTGAGCCCCAGAATAAATAATTATTATAAATATATGAATAATCAAATATAATCAAGATAATGTAAGATATTATTGTGGCAGATGAGTAAATCATTGAATATACATGATAGGTCATTATAAAATTGCTGTATGTTATGTATGTTGCTTTCATTAACTAAAATATTAAAAAGCAATGTCATTATTTGAAATAAAGCTGAATTTAAGCAAATTATTACAAAAACCAAACTAAAAAACAAAAGCTAAATGCAAGATTATTATTATTATTATTACAACAAAATAACTGACATTTTCAGCTGAAACAACTCTAAATAAGATTTACAATTATATTACTGTATATAATATAACAACGTTTTTTGCTTGTTAGTTGTTTTTAAGCATGTCTGAAGTCCACCTGGAAACATTAACTAGGATGTGTCACTTCCTGTGGGGGTGTCAGGGGAGAGTCCAATAATCATTTACACTTGAAAAGCAATTTCTCAACAAGTACTTTTGAAAGAACCTTAAAAAAGTCCTTAAAACAACATACCTTCAAGATTGCACCGTAAATCTTGAATTATAAGTCTTTCTTGTTTGGCACTTTGTGTGTGTAAAACAATGAAAATAGGTTTAGAATATGTATTTTGATAATATATTTAATAAATTCACTAAAAATATGCTAATCTGTTGCATTCCAATTACAAATGGACTAAAAAACATTGTTTGTTGTGTTGATATCTTAGCAACATGCTAACGTCAGACTCGGCTCTTTATTTGTGAATCAGTTATTTGTGACTGGAACTACTTACAGTATGTTTACAGCAAGCAGCTCACTGAGGCACACACACACACACACCACTGAAACTTTTTATTCGTTCATCTATTGAATTAAAAAACTATTGTGTTAAACAATGCAATTGTTCTTTTGAAGCTGAATGAAAGGCCTTAGCATAATGTCCAGTTGGACTGGTTAAAGTGGAGTGATCATTATCAATACTATAGCTAGCTAAAGTATTTCCTGACCGCCCTGGCAGTGCTTTTGTTCCACAGATCAGACCTGTTGAGCGTGTAGATTCACCGGGTCTGACGCTCTTAAGACAGGCTTTAGCTAAAGATTATTTACAGTGCAGCGCTGGGTTTTACATTGTAATTTAGGCTGGGCTTAAGGAATAGAAAAACAACTGTCAGTACTTTTCATGTTTGCATACAAAGACCAGGGACGTCGAGCTCCACGAAGAACAAAAAAAGTACAAGAAATAAAATCTATAAGCCTTGCAAAATCTTTCTGTCAAGAACAGGTCCTTATTCTGTAAAATTCTTCCCGAACGCCTTTCAGATTCATTTTTGCCTATTCAAATGTAACCAGCACGCTACATTTAAATAGCAGAGATTTGAGATCTACAACAAAGAGCGGGATTAAATACTGCTCTGTTTATCGTAGCAGGGTTATTATCGTTGGGGAGGGGAAGGAAATTGAAATAAAAAATAAAGATTTGACTAAATAAAAACTTAAATAGAAGTAGACTTATTAACTAAAACATATATATGTTAAATAAAAATAAAAAGCCTAAATAGTAATTAATAAATAAATAAATTACAAAAAGAAAAAAAATAGCAAAGAGCATGTTATTGAATATATATATATATATATATTAATGCTGTCAAACAATTAATCGCATCCAAAATAAAAGTTTTTGTTTGTGTAATATGTACATTTATTATATTATTATTATATACAGCATTTATTTTAATCATATTTACATATATATGTTATATAGTTTATATGAAAAACAAAACTGCATGTTTAATATACAAATGTAAAAATTTTTAGATATATGCATTGATGCTTCACAAATTCTAGTCAATAACTAAATGTATTCCTCTTTATTTTGATGCCTTTAGTTCCTGTATGTTTTGTTGGGTTATTCTTCATTCTTTTGGACAGAAAAAAAAGAGTTAAAAAGAGTTCAGCACAAGTAGTTGCACACAAAGGAGTGTCCATCTGGAAGGGTGTGTGTGTGTGTGTGTGTGTGTGTTTGTCCAGAGGAAAAGGCAGCAGGTGTCTGTGGTTCATCAGATGGGTTCTGGACCGATCTGGGATCAGTGAACTGTTCACGTCTGACCCCAGCAGCTCTGGCTCTTGTGTAAAGCCCTGTGCATGTGATACACCAGGACCAGCCCTCTCTCCACCCCCTCTCCCTCTCTCTCGTTCTCTCGTTCTCTCATGCTCTGTTTGCTCAGTGGCAGCATGCGGAGCCTACAGTCACTCACCTCTCCTAAAATCCCTCGTTCTTTGTAGGGATGAACAGCTTATGTTCTCTGCTGTGCATCAAGTACAGGTAGGACAGACAAGACTCCTGCTGGCTTATCGGGTTGACGTCCAAAACTTGGAGTTTTTGTAACTTTAGAACAACCTTTTAATCTTTCACTGTCTTTCTCTTTCTGATTGTTTCTATGGACTTTGTTTCTTACCTGCTTATTGCTTTCCTTGCAAAGCAAAAAAAAAGAGGTAAGACCAGCTTACAGCTCTCAGACACAACTGCCAATAATTTATCCTGCCGGTCTGAGAGTCTTTAAGAGTTGACTTTGTAATTTGGTGTGTTGTGCTCTAAATGGACTTCATGCAGACAGCTGATAGACGTTTTGGTTTAAAAAATGTTCCACAAATTATTCCCTAATTATTTGAATGGATCCACAACACACTACATACTCACTATTAGAAACTTTGCAAGTATATCTCAGCTATTTCTATTAACCCTAAACCTAGCCTAACAGTCTACTCTGAGAGTTAGTAGACATGTAGTTACAAATTAATGGTAATTAGCTGACACGTCCTTGACATGTAGTTACCAACTTACTTATAGTTAGTAGAATGTCTGAAGTGGACTATCAAAATAAAAGTGTTACCAGAATTTTAAATGAAAACTTAACTAGAATTACCATATCACTCATGACATTTTTTTAATCTCTATGACTTCATTTCTGATGTAAAACACAAAAGGAGAAGTTTAGTAGAACGTTCAAGCTGCTCTTTCTCTAGAGGGTTGCCAGGTAGCCCAATTGCTTTTCAAGGGGGATTCCCAGTGAAAACCCCATTTCAGTGGGGTAAAATACATATTTTGGCAGGGTTTCCATGCTAAAAGTTGATTTCCAGGGGCTAAATATAAAATTACTGGGCTAAGACTTGGCAGACGATGAGAACTAAAAATGGCCACATAAAAATCATAAAAGTATGAATAAAAAATAACTGTTTGGGCAGTTTGCCCAAAAACAACCCACCTTTATATTTCACAGAATACAAGTCATACCGGTTTGTAAACACTTTTTTTTTTAATTTTATTGTGCGGATGTGTATTGACGTTCTACGTAGTCTTTGAAGTGTAAGACTGTAATCTCTGGCTGGAGTGTTTGAATTGCTCTTTGAAGAGAAGGTTCAAAGTTCATCTTGATCCTGTCATACGTACCCAGCAGCATGTGTGTTTACTCTGGTGGGGATTGTTACCTAAACCACTCCTCAATGAAACTCTAAAGCAGTGCTGAACAGCCATTACATCACTGGACTATCTCTCTTCCGCAGGAGGTGTTTCCAAACGGCTCATTTCTACGTCGAAGACAGTAACTCGCCCAGAGTTGTGCCCAATGAAAACATCCCGGTCATCCCTATCCCAGGTAGGAGATTTCTAACAGATCTCAGATCAGTCAAACACCTAAATGACACACTCTTATGACACACCAGTCTCAGGTGCAAAAGAAGTCATAGATAACCGCAGCGTTGATATGATCTAATGTCAGTGTAGTGATATGAAACACTGTATTCATGTGTGCATGCGCCTTTCCTGCTTGCATAGTGTTATGGGTAAAAGGTTGGATTACATAAGATGAGATTTTTCTTTTTCTTTTAAGATTTGTCTTCTCAGCGTGTGTTTGTGTGGAATAAACTCTAACGCTGCGCTCTCTACAGACGGTTATTCTGTGCTATTAGTGTAGAATCTAAAAATCCATTGCTGCATTGATTCTGACATGAAGTGGCTCTAATCAAGTTTTCAGCATCTGGGAGACTGGGAAGATAACAGCTGGGTGTAGTGCCACCTTTTGGTTGATTTCATATTTTTTTTGTTTCTCTCTCTCTCTCTCTCTCTCTCTCTCTCTCTCTCCTGTTGTTTCTTATATTGTGTTGTGCTTACACTATTACTGTTTGACAGTCTTAGCCCTAAATGCCTGGGTATACTTCATTTCTTGTGTTTCACTCCATCTCGTGCATAGCCTAGTCTATACAGGTTTCAAAATATGCTTAACTGCAGAGGAGCGTGAACAGACAAATGCATAGTACCATATATCGGACTCATTTGGTCTCAGCATTCACTTTGTGTCTACCTTGTTATAAGTGGACTGTCCATGCAGACACTTTTAAAACTTATAAAACGGGCAAAAGAATCCTCTAGACATAGGAGACATGGAAGGAATAGCAACCACACAGAACACCCTGGCCCCCATTAAGAACACCTGAGCATCTACCTGGTTAGTAAAACTATAGCAAACACCTAGTAATGTCCTGAAAAACACCCTATTAATCCCCTAGCAGCCATTTAGTAACACCCTAGCAACCACGCATAGGGTGAAGATCGAGAAGATCATCCCCAACGCTAAATAAAGGTCAGCCCCCCATGACACCCTTTTAATTCCCTGACAAACCCCCCACAGCACTCTAGCAATGCCCTAGCAACCAGTTAGCAATATCCTAGCAAACTATTTAGAATACTTCAGCAACCACAAACAAAACCCGATCAGTGCTCTGGAAACCAACAACAACACTCTATTAATGCCCTAGCAATAAACGCCTTAGAAACTACCTAGCTATAAACATCCTGAAAGCCATATAGTGATGTCCTGACAACCACTTGCAACTACCCAGAACATCTTAGGAACCTCTAGCAATCATTCAGAACTCCACAGCAACCATCAGCAACACCCAAGCAACTACTGTATCTGGCTGGAAAAGCCCTAGCAACCACTGAGAACCACCAAATAATGTCCACCCAAATACCTGGCTAGCAACACCATAGCAACCACCTAACCTAGCTTTTTATTATACAAATCATTGCAATGCAGCTTTACCAGAAATTAAGTTTAGAAATTGAATATATTTAACTTATATTTTACTGAACTTAAATTTGGTATTTCTGTATATTGCCTGAGGGTTGACATCATCTGTTCTCAGATGTTCGTTCATCTCAGAATATTTAAGGGTTGTATCCAGTTTGAAGCTTGTAAAAATTCCTAGTTATCACAGGATGCTAATCCCATGGCAGAAAAGAGAAACAAAGAGAGACACAATTAGCGTAGTTGACGTTCCATCCAAGCAAAAACTGCTCAACCCAAGCTAAATAATAATAATAATAATGTGCGTTTAATCAGATATAAATGAAGTACAAATATGAGATGCATTATGTGAATGCTTGGCTAAAGAGATATGTGTTTAGCTTAGATTTTAAAAGAGAGTGTCTCTGAGTTTGGGGGTAAAATGTGAAAAAGCTGTACCTCCTTTAGTGAATTTTGCTATCCTAAGTCCAGAGTTCTGTGACCTTAGAGACCGTGTTGGATTGTAGCATGGTGGAAGACTTTTTAGGTATGCAGGGGCTAAACATTTAAGGACCTTAGAGGTGAGTAATAATATTTTGTAACTGATACGGAACTTAATAGGTAGGCAGTGCAGAGACTGTAAAATTGGAGTAATATGATCATATTTCTCTAGCAGCGGCATTTTAGACTATTTGTAGCTTGTTTATTGCAGGACATCCAGCTAGCAGTGTATTACAATAATCCAGACTAGATGTCATGAGTGCATGAAATTTCTGCATCATGACACAGCATGTCATGACATTATAGTGTCGAATGCAGCACTAAGATCAAGTAAAACTAGTAACTAGAGATGCAACAACATCCTAAAAACCAACAAAATCCCCAAAGCAACTACTGGGCAACTACCTAGAAATGTCCTTGCAGCCATCTGCAACTACTAAAATGCCCAAGGAACGCCCTAGCAACACCTTAGCAACCACTCAAAACACTCAAGCAAATAGCTACTGTAGCAGCCAGTGGTGAAGGATTGGTTTGAAATGCTGCCCCTGTTTTGTTAATAAGGCGATTTTCTGGAATGGCTGGCCATGTCATGTTTACTGTAAGCTGAATCTGATGAGTGTGCTCTACACTGAAGAGTTTGTTGAATATAGACACAGTAGCTATTTGAGGAAATGTGGCCCTGTTCGTCCTTTTCAGGGTCTGTGTGGTTAACAGAGAAGACAAGTGCTGTTTATCTGGACCGTGGCATGTACAGTACACACACTTTTACACACATACACATTAGCCCTGAAGATTAGAGCCAAGAAAACGGCTTCATCTGACTGGTCTGTAGCTCACATTGGCTTGTTGCCGGTGTGTGTGTTGGGGGGGGTAAATCATTATCACAGAGCCTAGCGGAATAGAAGCAGACAGTGTGTGATTTTCAGGGTCTGAAGGTTTCAGGTCCAGGTTAGTCAGTGTAGTGGAACCCAGATCTTAATGCATCGAGAGCCATTGATTTGCTTAGGCTTTTCCATAAGCACTTCATTGGAAGCAATTTTCATTGTTACACTGTGGCATGGCTCACAATAACGGTGGCATAGTGCCCTCAATCCAATTTGGGCATCTGTGTTCCAGCTTGGCGAGGGCTGGCCTCGGTATTTACAAAGATCCATTTAGTGTGGGCAGCAGCCTCTCTCTCCGTTGGCTCCAGCTCATATGGCGCTTCAAGTTCACTGTCCTTTCAAATACGGACGCTTTCCTGCTAAATAGGGCCTTCAGTTGCTGGCTCAGTTTCCCAGTTAGTTTCTGGCATCCGGGTGTGCCAAAATTAGTTTGTTAGCTGTATTCAGTTGTAGGCGTTTTAGAATAAAAAAAAATAAAAAAAACAGAAGGTGCGTGGATCGCCTTTTATTAGTGTCAAAAGCTTTAGATGTGTTTTTAGTGTTGGGCTCAGGTCGTGGAAATGTAAACTGTTGTAAAGTTTTATTCAGTTAATAATTATACACTACCATTCACAAAAAAAACTGTTGGTGTTTTACAACCAAGTGAAAAAAGACTACAATTATAAGCTGTAATTCTGTAATGAATAGCACTATTGGGGTGTCCATGCATGTTTGTGTGTTTTAGGCACTTTTGTTTATTTTTCTTTTTGTTGGTGTGTATTTAGCCAGATTTGTGTAAGTTTGTGGGATTCCTGTGTGTGTGTCAGCTGGAGAGTGTGAATCTGGCCAGTCTGACTGAAGTTGAACCTTGAGCCTTCATTTATCCTCTTAGACTCCTCATAGTCGACACATTGAACTGTTGATTATCTACTCAGCCAGTCAACCAATCAATGCACAGCAGCTAAGTTAAGAGGGATCAGCGTACCGGCTCTGGAAACTACTTTTGCTGGCGTAAGGTGCAGTCTTAAATGATCGATCATAAATAAAAGAATTATAAAACAGTAGTATTAATTACAATAATTATTGTGTTTATTGTTCAATTATTTTTTAATCCAAAATGAAAAGTCACTATTGAGGACTGCAGGTTTCAATATAGGAAAATTATTAGCTCCGTGGATCTAGTGCTTTTTTTGTTTTATGGTTTTCTACAAGAAAAGGGCGGATACATCTTTTGTCTCTCTCTGTTTCAGATGATATGGAGGCCATCCCTGTTAAACAGTTTATCAAGCATGTATCAGAACTCTACTCAAACAACCAACACGGCTTCTCGGAAGAGTTTGAGGTAAGATCTTCACACACTTTATAGGCGTATCCAGTCTTTGTAAGTCTTCCCTCAGACTTTTGTAAACACAGGTCCTGTCTCATGTGGTTTGCCCCGGCCTCGCTGCAGTGGTTCTGGTGTCTGTCTGTGAACAGCTGGGCCGGGATCCCTCCGCGGATATTTGTTATTTCTGGCAGGTGGCTGTACAGGGCAAGCCAGTTGAACCCAGCCTGTTTGAGAATGAATTAGGCCATCTGAACGCTGTCTTTTTTTCACACAGAGTTTTTTGGACTCTCTCTGATGTGTGTGTGTGTGTGTGTGTGTGTGTGTGACACAGAAGCCAGCAAACCACAACAACATTCTGTCAGACTAATGTGACGACAGTTTGTAGGAGGATGACTTGTAAGTAACTCTCCATTGGGTCTTGGGCCACATGTTCTGCTTGTGCTGTCAGTGGCAATGAATGATCTGAGACGATCACCTACATGTACACACACACACACTTGGTTTTATGTGTCCTCTGTGGAACAAGGTTCTGAAAAGTTCAGAAGTTCCTTTTAGATGTGCTTTTTATTTCTTAGATTCTCAAGCTGTTTTCAAGTAGAATGAGGTATAAATTAATTAATCTTATGGAAATCATTGTGTATTCAAAGACAAGTTATCTTTAATTAATTTAAATTGAATGAATATATAACATGATGGTAGGTACAAACAAGAAAATAAATAAATTATATTTTCGATTCATACATTCTGATAGCCAGCCACTCATTTTGGATCACTTAAAGTGAAGTATTTTGCATTTTGTATGTGCAATTATTGTAAATTTAAAAAAGAAAAAGAGCCAAGCAGTGTGTAAGCAGTTAAAAAACTGTAATCAGTATGGCTGCATTGATCTTTTGCTACAAATGCATTTGTCAATAGAACAGGCTGTGTGTGTTGTGCATGTCATGATGCAAAGGAAAGGCTTTCAGTTTAGTCTTAAAGTAGGTCTTCTACTTTCGCTCCCTCAGAGGAGAGAATGAGAGGAGGCGTGTAGGTCACTAAGGTTCTTCTGAGGGCCTCCCTTGGCCTCTTTGTTCCACAGTGGCTTGATTGGCACAGGGAAGTGCCTCTGAAAGTGTGTGTGTCTTGATGGACACTGGGAAGTGGTTCCAAGGGGGGTTTCTGGTGCTGTTCCCTTCAATGGATTCCTCTGTGGTTTCTATCCCTTCACTCTCGCCTCCACTACTTGAGCAGAGAAAAAGAGAAAAGACAGCCGAGCCAAACCCTTTTTGGACGGAGCCCTCCAGGCCCCTGACAAGTGGCTTTGTGCAGCCTGGGCCGAAAAAAGCAGCGGCTGGGGTGGCAGCGATCATGGGAGCCAGGGAGAAGAAGAAGGCCATTGGCTAGGCTTGGACCGGCACAGGGATTATGCGCGCCTCGGGTATGAGTTTTTAGGGGGAATAAAGAAAAGCGACTGAAAGGGGATAAAAAGAAGAGGACACTTGGAGAAGTTTGCCATTCAGCTGAAAGCAAGAGAAGAGTGAATGTAGAATGCCAGCGAGGAAGACAGATCAGAGTCTGAGAAGAATAGTGGATGACAGATTTATTTACTTGAAGTCTTTTTGAAGATCAGGGTACATGTAACTTATTTTGTGTTCTGGAAACATGCAGGCTATCTTTTAGTGGCAGTCCTAAATGAAAAAATATGATATGTTATGCAAAATGAAATAAAAAATGTACACTAACCCTTCTGTTCAAATGTTTTCACACCCCAGCTCTTAATGCATGTTTTCTCCTTCTGGAGCGTCAGTGAAATGCTGCATAAACAAAGAATTGGTGGGACAAACAAGGCACTCATGAACATTTATAAGTTTGTTCAAAACACTTTTTAACTCAAGAAAGTAAAATGGTTTTCTAGATTGGTTGATCCTGAAAAACTCCTCATAAGTATAAAACGTAATGCAACCAGCATCATACATGATCACATCACAGGTCACTGAAAAATCCAGCATATTCTGGTTAGGTATGTTTTGAAGCTGGGATGCTGGTTTATGCTGGTCAAGTGCTGGCACAGGACCATTTGAAACCAGCGAAGGAACAGCATAAACCAGCATCCCAGCTTCAAAACATACCTAACCAGCATATGCAGTTTTTTTCAACAGGGATGGACCGTCCTGCCATAAATGTTGATTTAACCTGTGATGTTCTGTGAAGTACCAGCTCTTTGGTCTTCTCAGAATGCTGGTGAGGTTAGTTCAGGTGCAGGTAACCAGAAACCACACAGGTGTGTGTGTGTGCGGATGAGAGACTTATTGAAAACAGCCGCTGGCAGATTTTCAAACATCTTGTGGTTTTAAACAAACTTGTCCACACACACACAACACAGCGATTCTTGTGTTCCGGTACATCACTTCAACATCTCCGAGTCTTGGTAGCATGCTGTTAATAAAATGTGTCAAGTGCTCGTGTGTTTATTGGGAGATCTGTTAACAGCCTCAGGATGTTAGCTTTGCTAAACCTGCTGTACATGCTTACATGCAAATTGAAACCTTGTTTGCGGTTATGCACCGCAGTTGTGTAAAATACTGCATGTCCACATGTGTTAGATAAGGAAATACAAAATTACAATTAAGCAAAACAATCGATAAAACAGAGAACATTTACCATATCTGTATGAAACAGTTTTTTTGCATGACACTAAATGAAAAAGAAATTCACAATGTTTCGTGTGTGTGTCGTAGGAAGTGCAGCGCTGCACAGCAGATATGAAGATCACATCAGAACACTCCAATCACCCCGACAACAAGCACAAAAACAGATACATCAACATCATAGCCTGTGAGTATCACTTTATAACATGCACAGCGGTCCAAACATCTGAGACCGCTTGCAAAAATGCTTGTTTTTATGATTTAGCGTTTCCCCTAGAGTTAAACACATGAGTTTTACAGTTTTTGATTTCATTAAACTGATCTCCAGTTCAGGCAGTAGCACTTTTGGCTTATCTTAGCATAGATCATTGAATCAGATTAGACCATTAGCATCTTGCTCAAAAAAGGACAAATTTTAAAGCATCTTTGTAATCTCTGCAGTTACATTGTGTGTTAAGATGCACGAAAAATGAAGTTGTTTTTTTTCTATGCCGAAATGGCTAGGAATTATGGCCGTCAGTGCAGCAGGCGCAAGGATATTATGCAGCACCTGAAAATAGCCCTCAGGATTTTCAAGCACTGCATAATATTATTGTGCCTGTTGCATCCATGTTAAAGCAGCAATATTCCTTGATTATCACAACTTTTCATTTTCCATCGGCCTTAGCACATGATGTAACTATAGAAGACTCAAGATTTAAATAGAAAAACATTGAAACTCTTTGGTCATTTTTTTGTGTGATTGCTAATGGTCTAATCAGATTTGTTGATCTATGCTAAGCTAAGTTAAGTGCTCCACCAGACCCGGAGATTGGCTGAATGGATTCAAAAATGGTCAAACTCAGCTGTTAAATTGTATTTTATTATATAATATTATGGAATTTGAATTTAAATGGGTAGTTCAAACAAAGGAGGACAGTAAGGACATTTTTAAAATAGTCAGTGGTTCAACCTTTTTAAGAAGCTATGAGAGAAATAATAATTTTATTCAAATCTATCTTCTTTTTCGTTCTTTCATAAAAAAAAATAAAAAAAAAGGTACAGCACTGATGCCACAATGTCCTTACTACCTTTCTACCTTTTGAACATTTGATACATTAAATTAATTAAAAGTCACAGTAAATACATTTTGTTCAATGTTGTTCATTTGAACTTTCTATTTATCAAAAGAACCCTGAAAATGTGTACTACAAATTAATAAGAAACAACATTGATTATAATAAAATAGCCTCTTTAGCAGCAAATACACAAATTAGTTTCTGAGGGATAATGTGACACTGAAGAATAAATTTGCAGTTGCTTAAAGTTTTTAATAGAATAATTATTTGAATAATATTTCAGTGCTTTTAATGACAGCAGCACTCGAGTTTATTCAAAACCTGATGAACTTGTTTTCTAACATGGCTTAAAAAATGTGAAGGCAATTTTTTCTTTCCACATTGTTTTAAAAATCTTTATATCTGCATGCGGTCTCAGAGGTTTTATACATCAGACATGAATCTCTTGTTCTTTCTCCAGATGACCACAGTCGAGTGAAGCTCAGGCCTCTGGCAGGAAAAGACTCCAAACACAGTGACTACATCAATGCTAACTATGTGGATGTGAGTGATGACTGCAGAACTCACGTCGGCATACATAATGACTCGACTCTATGTGATGTATATTTCTGTATCTCTCTCCTCTACAGGGCTACAATAAACCCAAGGCCTACATCGCAGCTCAGGGTCCTCTCAAGTCCACGTTCGAGGACTTCTGGCGGATGGTGTGGGAACAAAACACCGGCATTATAGTCATGATCACTAACCTGGTGGAGAAAGGCAGAGTGAGTTACAACATCACAGCGGATACAGTTTCAGAATCAGTGACAGTTTCAGTTTTTTATAGGGTCTCTTTAAACTTTGTCCTCTTTTTGTGGGCGTCTCACAGAGAAAATGCGACCAGTACTGGCCGACCGAGAACAGTGAGGAATATGGTAATATTGTGGTGACTCTGAAGAGAACCAAAGTAATGGCGTGCTACACACTCCGCATCTTCACTATCAGAAACACCAAAGTAAAGAAGGTAAGCACCTGTTTTATATCTCCTCTTACACTTCTGCTTCTCTATTGCTGCTGAATTGAACCAAAAGTGCATCGTTAACAGATGGCAAAGTGAATAGGATCGATGTACCAACAGCACTCTGAAGAAAAAAAAGTAATAACATAAAGAGAATTTCAGTATATTTTAACATTTTGGTAAACTGTGCAGTTTATTAAATCACCCTTACCCTTACCCATTAGAACAGCATTCGGTATGGCATTGAAATTAAACCAATAAACACACAGTGAAAATGGGTCAGATGCCAATTTATAGAACATTTGTGTTTTGGAAATGACTTTAGCAAAAAGAGCTAGTACAAACCATTATTATTTGTTAGTATAGAATATTAACACATTCAGATACATTATTTTCTTCTCTTTTTTGCATTTTCTTTTCGTATTTTTGAACCATTTTTTTAAGTTCACCTTTATTTTTTCTATATAATTGTTTTTTTATTACGACATGTACTATGTAGTTAGATTTTATTAGTTAATAAACTCTTCATTTATATTTTATTTGTTAGTAGAGTGGATCTTATAAACTTAGACTGTATATTTTTATAATCAAGACCATTTTATAAAAACCTATTTTATAACCTCATCCGATTTGAAAAAGCATCTATATCATAAAATGATCCACACAGTCATGGCGCATGGTTTGACCTGCTTTACCTGTGAGGGGGATTGTGGCAGGGTTGAGCATTAAAAGCAAGAGCAAAAAATCTTAAGAGGCATATGCAAGGTCCTGGCCTTCACAGCGTCAGTAAGAGTGATCTGATCTCGCCGTAAATCTCTTTCATAATACCTAGAGCCTTACCAAGGCCACTGGCGGCAAAGAAATAAGGGTCTTTTTATAGCAGCCACTTAGATATGATTTTACGTGCCACTTTTTTACAGCAAAGAAAAATTCATGTATGGTAATGTATGGTAAAATAAAAGTTAAAAAACAGAAAGCTGAAGCCAAGTGAGGGTTATGTGAAGATAAGGGGATTACTCATGTGTTTGTGTGTTAGTGTGTACTCTTTATCAGAAAAAAAAATAAAAAATCTTTCACTCTACTTGTCAGGACCAGGGTTTCTGAAAAAAAAATATCCTCAAATATGCTAAAAATCTAAGCAAAAGTGACTCGTGGAATATTATCATTAGTAAAAAAAAGAAAGAAATACATGGGTTAAATACTGCAAATATATTAAGTCTCAATAAAAATGCAATCATCTTCAATTTGGATTCAAATGAAACATGTTTTGAGAAAGACCGTTATGTTTTTCTTTAATTTGTCTTTAATTTACTTTGCTGTTTCCCAATCTGAGATGTTTCAGCTTAAGGAAACTTGCAGTGAATGATCTTAAAACATGTTATGGCGGTTTTCCACTGCGATGTACGACTCGGCTCGGCACGGCACGACTCAGTTCGGCTCGGTTTGCGTACCCACTGCAGTGTAGTACCGCTTTATAGTGGGCAGGATTATTCACGGGTCGTTATAATTGCGCCGCCTCTACTGCCGTGACATCCTCGTAAACACGCCACAAACAAACACACAACAATGGAGCATTTTTCATTCCGCGTCGCCCCATCAAGCTCTCGCTGGATCCGCTCCC